>VMDO01037549.1:0-14225 GCA_007922755.1 Pedetes capensis | reverse complement strand
GCAGCGGCAGCGGCAGCGGCAGCGGCAGCGGCAGGGGCAGGGGAAGGGGAAGAGAAAGAGGCCACGGTGGCGCACACCTGTAATCCCAGAGATTCTGGAGGTGGAAGCAGGAGGATCGCAAGTTCGAGACCAGAGGCAGTCTGCATAATTTAGCAAGACCCTGTCTCAAAAAGTAACAACAACAAAAAAATGGTCTAGAAACAGTAGCTCAGTGGTCCAGCACTTGCAAAGAAGAAGAAGCTGAAAGAAACTTCTGTAGTGAGTATGTGGAAGATATCTATGCTTACTTCAGACAACTTGAGGAAGACCAGTCAGTGGGGCCAAAGTATCTATTGGATTCAGAAGTCACTGGAAATATGAAAGTCATCCCAACTGACAACAGGTAAATGAAATTTAGGTTGCTGCTGGAGATCATGTACATGACTATTTACATTATTATGCAGTTTATGCAGAATAATTGTGTGCCTAAGAAGATGATCCAGCTGGTTCATGCCACTGCCATGTTTGTTGTTGTTGTTAGGTGTTATTCAGTCGAGTCCAACTCATAGTAACACTATGTACAGCAGATCGAAACACTTCCATATTCTGTGTCAGGCACAGGATCTTATTTATGTTTAAGTCCATTGTTGCAGACACTGTGCCAATCCATCTGGTAGAGGGCTTTCCTTTTTTTCTGTTGACCTGCCACTCTCCCAAACATGATGTCCTTCTCCAGGGATTTATCTCCCCTGACTACATGTCTGAAATATGTAAGATGCAGTCCAACCATCCTTGCTTCCAAGGAGCACTCTGGTTGCACTTTTTCTAGCACAAATCTTTTAGTCCTTTTGATAGTCAATGGTATATTCAATAGTCATCTCCAGCACCATAATTCAAAAGCATCAATTCTTTTCCTGTCTCCCTTGTTCAGTATCCACATTTCACAACTATATGATGCGACTGCAAATACAGTGGCATGAGTCAGATACACCTTCATCGCAATGTGACATCTTTACTTTTCAGTACTCTAAAGAGATCTTTTGCTACAGCTTTTCCTATGGCAATGCATCTTTTGATTTCTTGACTGCTGCTTCCATGGGTGTTGATTGTAGAGTTTAGCAAAGCAAAATCATGGATAACCTTAATCTGTTCTCCATTTATTGTGAAGTTGCATACTGAACCAGTAATAAGGATTTTTGTTTTGTTGTTGTTTAGTTGCAACCCATACTGAAGGCTATGTCATGTTTATTGCAAGAGAATATGAAGAAATTTACCTTCCAGAGATTGAAGACTTTGCTTGTGTGATTAACAGTACATACACTAAACTCCAAATCAGGCAGACAGAAATGGAGAGATTTAACTTTGGTCTGTGCCACCTTCTATCCTTGCACTATCTTCATAGAGCAACTAAGGTCAGAAAAGTTGATGCTGAGTAACATACTTTGGCCAAATATCTGATAGAGCTGACTATGTTGGACTACACTATGGTGTACATTCCCTCCTCAAATTGTAACAGAGGATCTTTGCTTAGCACTACAAATTCTTGATGAGGGTGAATGGATACCAATTCTTTCGTATTACCTGTTGTATGCTGAACAATCTCTTCCCATTTTAAAATACCTGGCTAAGGATATATTGTTTCACAAAACACATAACAATCAAGAATAAATATGCTACATCTAAGTGTGATAGCACTATAGCACTATAGCATGGCTCATTCCTGTGGTAATTCAAGATGTAGCCAAGACCTTGGAAAAAGTGTAACTTGTAAACTTGAGTTGGAGCACTATATCTGCAAAAAGAATTGACTCCATGTGCCACCTATACATGTTATATATATTTACTTACTTTTGAAATGAAGTTTATGGCCCTTATAATTTTCATATCTTAAAGAAAGAAACAGCCAGCTGTGGTGGCACACACCAGTAATCAACTTGGTGAAAAAGATGATACAGGAGAATCACAAGTTCAAGACCAGAGACAGTCTGCATAATTTAACAGGACTCTGTCTCAAAAAAAAAGTAAAAATAAAATGAGCTGAGAGTGCAGCTCAGTGGTCCATGCAAGTGCAAGGCCCTGGGTTCAACTCACAGTACTACACACACAAAAAAGAAAGAAACATGTCTGTTACAGTTTAGTGAATATGATTCATTGTACATGAGTGTCTCAATAAACTGCTGTTACTACAAACATCTACTGAATGGCTGGTGCATTCAAGAAAGTCGAAAATATAAAGTTTAACTACTTTTAGCTGTCCACAAGAAGTATTTAGCAAGAAGAAAATAATTGCAAAGTCTGAAAAATGCATATAACTCAGGAAAAGAAATGATAACTAAAACACAGATTATGCTAAATTATTGATAACATATCCATTTCATAAGAAAAACTATATGATAAATGTTTTCAATTCAGCTGACCGAATGTACAACAGAACAAAACACTCCCCTACACTGTGTCATGCACACCATCTTTATAAAGTTTTAGCTCATTGTTGCCGACACTGTGAAACCATCTAGTTGAAGGTCTTTATTTTCTTTTCATTTACCTGCCACTCTCCTGAACATGTTGTCCTATTCCAGGTACAACATGTCCAAAATACATAAGACATAGTTTAGCAATCCAGTCCTTCCAAGGAACTCTCTGGGTGCATTTCTTCTAGGACAGATCTGTTGATTATTTTGGTTGCCCATGGTATATTCAATATTTGTCACCAAACCACAATTCAAAACCATCAATTCTTCTCCTGGTCTTCCTTATTCAACATCCAGTTTTCAAAAACATATGATGTAACTGTAAATACCATGAAATGAGACAGGTGCACCTTCATCTTGAATGAGACATCTTTACTTTTCAACGTTTTAAAGAAGTCAGTTGCCATAACTTTTCCCAATGCAATGTGTCTTTTTATTTCTTCAGTACTGCTTCAACAGGTGTTGACTGTAGAGCCAAATAAAGAAAAATCTTGGAAAATCTCACTTTTTTCTGCATTTATCATGAAGCTATATACTGATCAGTTGCAAGAATTTTTGTTTTCTTGATGTTGAGGTGCATACTGGCTATGTTCTTTGATCTCTATCATTAAATATATCAAATCCTCTTTAGTGTCACCAAGTAAACTTGTGCCATCTGCATAATTCAGGTTGTTAATGACTCCTCCTTCTGATGCCACTTTCTTCCTCATTAAAGTCCAGCTTCTCAGATTATTTGCTCAGCCTAGATATTGAAGATGTACAGTGAAAGGATATGGCCCTGACTCACACCTCTCTTGACTTTAAGCCAGCCAGTGTTTATTTGGACTTTTCAAACAACTACCTCCTGGTGCATATATTGATTTCTCATGAGTACAATTAAGTGTTCTGGTATTCCCATTCTTCACAATGTTATCCATAATTTTTGTAATCCACACAGTCAAATTCCTTTGCACAGTAAATAAAACATAGATAATACAATTTTCTGGTATTCACCCCTTTTGGCCAATATCCATCTAACTTCAGCAATGATGTCCTTGCTTCCCTGTCTTCTTTTGAATCTGGCTTGACTTTTCAGTAGTTTCCTGTCAATTTAATGCTGTAGTCACTTTTGAATAATTTTAGTGAAATTTTACTTGTGTATAATATTAATTATATTGTTCAATAATTTCTGCATGTGGTTGGATCCCCATTCTTGGGAATTGGCACAAAATATGGCTCTTTTCCAGTCAGTTGTCCAGATACATGTTTTCCAGATCTCTTGACATAAACAAGTGAGCACTTCTAGTGCTGCATCTGTTTCTTGAAACATCTCTAGTGGTATTCCATCAATTCCTGGAGACTTGTACTTCATCAGTTCCTTTAAGGTAGTTTCCACTTCGTCCTGAAGTACCATTCATTCCTGATCATATGCAACCTCTTGAAATGGTAGGTCATTTATCAATTCTTTTTGATATAATAACTCTGTGCATTCCTTCCATCTTCTTTTGAAAGTTCCTGCATCATTTAATATTTTCCCTGTAGAATCATTCACTACTGACACTCAAGGCTTGAATTTTTTCTTCAATTCCTTAAGCTTGAGAAAAACAGAGCATGTTCCTCCCTTTTGGTTTGCTATCTCCAGCTCTTTGCACATGTCATTATCATATTTGATTTTGTCTTCTCAAGCTGCCCTTTGAAATCTTCTGTTTAGTTCTTTAACTTCATCCTGTCTTCCTTATACTTCAGCTGCTTGACATTCAAAAGTAAGTTTCAGAGTCTCTTTGGACATGTAACTTGTTCTTTTCTTCTTTTCCTGTCTTGTTAATAACTGTTTGATTTCCTCATGAATAATCAGAGAGCTGTAACTCTTCAAGCAACAGATTTTTAATCGAGGCACAAACAATCTATTCAAATACATGAGAACACTTGGGAAGAAAAGTAATTCTTTCATGATAGAAGACTCTACCAAGTAAAAGTCACTATAATGAACATTGAACATTATCTGAAAAGCATTCCTAGGCATCAAATTCATTATAATGATTAGAGAAGATGTATTAGAGATGATATTTTTCTAGTCCAAATGTAGTTTGCTTTAAGAAGATAAGAATATCTGCCCAAATTTAACAGAAAATGACAGTAATATCCATATATTGGGTCTCAGTATGAGTATTTATTTTCTTCTTTCTTCATCTTTTTAATATAAAAAGATATTCTCTTATGATTTTTCATTTACATTTTAGTAATGCTGATGACTATAGAGCCATTGTAGAGCTGTGGAAGCATCAGTCAGCCAATCAAAAGATGCTTTGCTCTAGGAAAAGCTGTGGCAAAAGTTCCCTTTAGAGTGTTGAAAAGTAAAGATGTCACATTGCAGATGAAGGCATGCTTGACTCATGCCATAGTATTTTCAGTCACATCATATGGTTGTGAAAGCTGGACATTGAACAAGGGAGACAGGAGAAGAACTGATGCTTTTGAATTATGGTGCTGGAGACATCTATTGAACGAATCTGTCCTAGAAGAAGTACAACCAGAGTGCTCCTTGGAAACAAGAATGGCCAGACTGCATCTTACATATTTCAGACATGTAGTCAGGAGAGATCAATCCCTAGAGAAAGACATCAGGTTTGGGAGAGTGGCAGGTCAATGCAAAAGAGGAAAACCCTTCACCAGATGGATTGACACAGTGTCTGCAACAATGGGCTTAAACATAAATAAGATTGTGTGCCTGGCACAGAATCAGGAAGTGTTTCTATCTGCTGTACCTAGGATGGCTATGAGACAGACCCAACCTGACAACACCTAACAACAACAACAATGCTGTTAACATGAAATTTACTTTCCTTTTATTCAGAATGTAATTGAACACTTTTAGGCTTGGAAATTTATACTTATAAGCCCATTGTGTGATGCAATGGGCATTGCAAGGGAGATATTTCCTCAAGATCTTGATAACCTTGATATATACCTACAAGTAGAAATTCTTGATAATATGGTAAATCTATAATTAATTTTTTCATAAACTTCATGCTGCTTGTAATAGTGGCTCCACTACATTCCACATTCCTGCTAACTGTATAAAGTTGACAATTGCTATTTCTACAAATCCTCACCAAAATCTGGAGAAATGTTTTTCAAAGAGTATAAAGTTTTAATTGTACAAAATTAATACATTTTAGAGATTTTCAATACAACATAGTATATAATTAGTAACAGAATATGCATTTTAAAGTCTGCAGCCATGAGACCCTGGCATCAGACCCTGCCTGATCTCAGAAGCTAAGCAGGGTCAGCCTTGTTAGTTCCTAGATGGGAGATCACCAGGGAATACCAAGTGCTACAACTAGGGGGAAGGACCTGGAAATCCACTCCTGAAACAATCAGCATTTGAAGACACTGTGAATAGCAGAGAAGAACTGACAATAGTGTCAGGCATAGCCCAGTGTCAGGGATTGTTTCATTCTGTTCCACATAGCGTCACTATGAGTCAGAGCTGACTCCATGGCGCCTAACAACTACAAAACCACAACATGTATTTTAAAATATATTGATGTTAGATCTTATGTTGAATTGTCTCTCAAAGAAAAGCAAAATCAAAGTGAGAAAAAGAAAGAAGGGAGAAGAACAGAACTGCATAGAAAAGAAGAAAAGAGAAAAGAAAAGAGAACCTCAGCACACCTTTAAAAAGGCAAGAAAGTATTGGAAAGTGTATTTAATATGTTGTTTGTGGTGACTATATCATGAACATATGCTCACATCCCAAATCATCAAAATATATTTATTAAATATGTCCAACTTTTCTATATCAATTAACTTAAGTCTTAAAAAGTGATTACTACTGGTGTCAACATTTATTTCAAATGGATAAAAAGAGAACAATGAATAGTGGATAAATAGTTTTACTCAATTATTTCTTAATATGGGATATTGAAATACAAAATGAATATTATATTAAGGTTTCACTAAAGTATTTTCAGTATTTATTGTATTTATTTAAAAGAAAATTTTGTATCATTTTATGTATGTATATATTTTCCTATTAAATACATTTGATAGAGTAAAACAATATTTTATATTATTTAGTTTGTACTAGCATACATACATCTGTTGTTGTTGTTAGGTGCCGTCAAGTCATGTCCTACTCATAGCGACCTATGGCTGATTGGTTTTCAGGATTGCCTTGGGAGTGGGTTGCCCTGTCCTTCTCCCGTTTCTCTTGTGCTGGGAATTAAACTTGGGACCTCAGAGACTGCAGAGCGGCACTCTACTAACTGAGCTAAATCCCAGTCCATACATACATCTAGTGAGATGGGATTTAGCTCAGTTAGTAGAATGTTGCTTCACACTCCCTGAGGACCTGGGCTCAATTCCCATTAACTCAAAAAATTAGAGAAGAAAATGGCAGTCCACTCCCAAAGCAATCAGTGATTGAAAACCCTATGAGGGCCACTATGAGTCGATCTCACTGGACAGCAATTAACAACAACAACATGTAAACCTATATGTAATAATATGAAAACCAGGCTTTTAATATAAATTATTGATCCCCTATTACCTAAAAGATAATTATGCTATTCTTTGTTTTGTTTATAAAATTAATCTTACATGGTTTATATGTCTATGTTTGGGATTTATTAATATTTATAAAAACATAAAATCTTTTTAACTTTCAATCAGATGGTATAGTATTGATATCTATAGAGGATGAGAAAAATACTAAAAGGCATTTTCATCTCAATAAACATTACAATTTATCGACAAGTATTGGAAGAATTAATAGCATAATAGTCACAATAAATCAGAGAAAAATGTGATATATCTGTGGTAAATATGTTGTTGTTGTTAGGTGCCGTCGAGTCGGTATCCAACTCATAGTGACCCTCATAGAGTTTTCAATGGCTGACTGTTTCGGGATTGCCTTGGGAGTGGATTGCCAGGTCCTTCTCCCATTTTTGAGGTGCTGGGAATTGAACTTGGGATCTCAGAGACTGCAGCGCAGTGCTCTACCAACTGAGCTAAATGCCAGCCCGTGTGGTAAATATAGGGATATTTAATTATTTGATAATTTATAATAAAAGTTATATCTATTATTAGGTAGTGGGAGTGTACTTAGAAAGTATTAAGACTTACACAGTATGTGCAATGAATTTGTGATTCATACTTATAAATTCATAGAAAGCTAACAGACAGACATGTTTCCATGTTGCACTTGTTTCTCTAGTTTGTGGCTCTTGAAGTTTGTAAAATTATAAAAATTAATTGAAATTCAATTACTATTACCATGATCCAAAAGCTTTCTGTAAGTTTATATCTGATTCATTAAGAGAAACTAACAAACACTTATTTTTATACCATGATTTACATCAGTATAGATTAAGAAGTATGTTAGTCTGCAGTTAATGTATTCATTTATCATCCCTTCTAAAACCTGTATTGTTGTTGTTAGGTGCTATGGAGTTGGTGTTCAACTCATAGCAACCCTACATACAACAGGTGAAACACTATTGTCAGTGCTTCTCTGCTATTCAAAGGGTTTTCAGTGGCGGATTGATTTTTGGGAGTGGGTTGCCAAGTCCATTTCCCAAGCCTACAGTACCAAATGTTCCCATGTGGTCTCCTATCCAAGTACTCACCAGGCCTGACCCTGCTGAGCTTCCAAAATCTGACAGGATTGGATGCCACAGTGCTATGACTGCAGGCTCTACAAGCTCTAGTGGTTGATTATTCACTGCATCTTGTGACCCAGTATTTTTTCAAAGTATTAAGACTTCATCTAGTATGCCAAATGGAGCAAAGCTATCTTTCCAGTTACTGTAAAGCAGGAGGGTACTGACAGAGAGATCAATTTTTTTCATACACTATTAAATGGGAGAAGGACCTGGCAATCCACTCCCAAGGCAATCCTGAAACAACCAGCCATTGAAAACCCTATGAGGGTTGCTATGAGTCGGATACTGACTCGACGGCACCTAACAACAACAACAACATTATATGATAGATGGGGGCTGGGATTTAGCTCAGTTGGTAGAGCGTTGCGCTGCAGTCTCTGAGGTCCCGAGTTCAATTCCCAGCACTGCAAAAATGGGAGAAGGACCTGGTAATCCACTCCCAAGGCAATCCCGAAAACAGTCAGCCATTGAAAACCCTATGAGGGTCACTATGAGTAGGATACTGACTCGACGGCACCTAACAACAACAACATTATATGATAGATACCCTATTTAAAATGTTGCCAACAATCTTTTAAGGTAATCTACATAAGCACACTGTTACTGTTCTAAATATATAACTGAAGATACTACAAGAATGAAAGTGCTAGAATTTCCCCAAATCCCAGAGCTTGTAAAATGTCACTGTGAATTTAGAGAGCACATCAGTTTACTGGTAAAACAGTTATATCGAGTAAGAAGAGGAGTATTATTTCAAAACCTCAAGTTCTATTTCTTTTTATTCTTATATATTGGATATTATTTTTAAAAATTCATGACCATTCTTTTCTTTACCTTACAAGAACTTAAGCATTCTTTTCTAGGAGCTTTGTAATTGTTTGTCATAATCTTAAATCTCACTAACTATGGTTAATTTATTATTGTTTATATTTTGAATCTACATACTTCAGACATCATAAATTGTGAGTCAGCATATTGTGAGATATTATAGTCTTAAATAACAAATAGATATCAATAACAATTAACAATCACAAAATAGAGAATTATTCTTAAGAAATACTGCAGGATGAATATGTGATTCAGTGGTAAATCACTTCCCTAGCATGTGCTACTGCAGAACCACCAAAATAATAATGATAATAATAATAATAATAATAATAATAATAATAATAATAATATAATCACTACCTGACAGTTATCCTGATAATGTAATGAAACATGCAAGAGTGAAAATGACAACTTCTAATCTTCTCTATCTTAGCAAATTTATTGTTAGCTCTATTACGAGTTTTAACCAATGATGATATAATAGATGCAAGTAAGAAATTAAGCAATAGTGGCAAGTTGATGAAAAATCCTTTTTGTTTTTGTTTTTTGTTTTACAAAATGATAGGTGGAACCTAAGTAATCCTGCATGCTAGGCAAGTACTTTACTACTGACCTAAGCCCTAAGCCTCTTTTCTTTTTATTTTTTGAAACAAAGCCTTGCTAATTTGTTCTGGATGCCTTCGACTTTTAACTCTGGATCCTTGGGCCTCAGCCTCCCAAGTTGCTGGGATTACAGGCATGCACCATGTTTCCTGGTTGGAAAATGCTTTTTAAACATGAGTTTACCTTCACTATCTTTAATGGTGGGAGAAAGACCTGGCAACCCACTCCCAAAAATCAATCCACCATGGAAAACCCTATGAATAGCAGAGAAGCAATGACAATAGTGTTTCCGCTATTGTACATAAGGTCACTATGAGATGGACACAGATTTGAGGGCATATAACAAAAGCAAAAGGTTATTAAAAAGACAGGAAAAATAGAAAAGACCAAATTACATATCAAAAGAAACACTAGAACTTGCCCTTGAATGCCTAGCAGCTAAAGTAAAAGGAAGACATGATGAGGTTAAGGAAATAAACATAAGATTTCAAAAGGCAGCTCAAGAAGACAAAAACAAATATTATAATGACATGTGCAAACAGCTGGAGGCAGAAACCAAAAGGGAAGAACATGCTCTGTGTTTCGGACACTTAAGGAAATAAAGAAAAAATCCAAACCTCAAGTGGCAATAGTGAAAGATTCTACAGGGAAAATATTAAATGATTCAGGAAACATCAAAAGAAGATGGAAAGAATACACAGCCATTATACCAAAATGAGTTATTGGATGACCCACCATTTCAAGAGGCTGCATATAAAGAGGAACTAATGGTACTGAAGGATGAAGTGGAAGCTGCCTTGAAAGAATTGGTGAAACACAAGGCTCCAGGAATTGATGGAATACCTATAGAGATGTTTCCACAAACACATGCAGCACTGGAGGTGTTAACGTGTTTATGCCAACAGATTTGGAAAATGGCTACCTTGCCCACTGACTGAAAGAGATCCATATTTGTGCCTATTCACAAAAATGGGGATGCAACTGAATGTGGAAACTATCAGACAGTATCATTCATATCACACACAAGGAAAATTTTACTAAAAAATCACTTAAAAGTGACTGCAGCAGTATATAGACAGAGAATTGCCAGAAAATCAAGCTAGTTTCAAAACAAGGCAGAGAATCATGGACATCATTGCTGATGTCAAGTGGATATTAGCTGAAAGCCAAGAATAATAGAAAGATATCTATCTATGTTTTATTGACTATGCAAAGCCATTTGACTGTGGGGATCATAACAAATTATGGATAACACTATGAAAAATGGGAATACTAGAGCACCTAATTGTACTCATGAAGAATCTGTAAATGAACCAGGAGGCAGTTGTTCCAATAGAAGAAGGAAATAATGCCTGGTTTAAAGTTGAAAAAGGTGTGCATCAGGGCTGTATACTTTCACCAGATCTCTTCAATTTATATGCTGAGCAAATAATCCAAGAAGCTGGACTTTATGAGGAAGAATGGGGCACCAGGATTGGAGAAATACTCATTAACCTGTGTTATGCAGATGACACAACCCTCCTTGCTGAAAATGAAGAGGATTTAAAACATTTACTGATGAAGAGCAAAGATCATAGTCTTCGGTATGTATTGCAACTACACGTCAACAAAACAAAAATCCTTACAACTGGGTCAGTATGCAACTTCACAATAAATGGAGAAAAGATCGAGGTTGTCCATGATTTTTCTTTGCTTGGCTCTATAATCAATACCTGTGGAAGCAGCAGTCAAGAAATTAAAAGAGGCATTGCTCTGGGAAAAGCTGTGTCAAAAGATATCTTTAGAGTATTCAAAAGTGAACATGTCACATTGAACACCAAGTTGCTCCTGACGCATGCCATGATGTTTTCAGTCACATATGGTTTTGAAAGCTGGATATTGAACAAGGGAGACAGGAAAAGAATTGCTTTTGAATTATGGTGCTGGAGACAACTATTGAATATACCATGCACTGCCCAAAGAACCAAGAGATCTGTCCTAGAAGTGCAACCAAAGTGCTCCTTGGAAGCAAGGATGGCTAGACTGTGTCTTACATATATCGGACATGTAGTCAGGAGAGACCAATCTGTGTTCGTCATGTTTGTGAGAGTGGCAGGTCAATAAAAAAGAGGAAAACCCTCCACCAGATAGATTGATACAGTGTCTGAAACAATGGGCTTAAAAATAAATAAGATCATGGCGTGGCACAGAATACGGAAGTGTTTCCATCTCCAGTACATAGGATTGCTATGAGTTGGACTTCACTCAAGGGCACCTAACAACAACAACAACAACAACAACAACAACAACAACAACAACAACAACAACGTATTTAATGGTGAAATTCTTTCTTAAATGATGATACTTGAAAAATAGCTATGATCAAAGGAATGTTGCTTTTGTAACACATGTCAGATCATCCTGTGATAGTACTTATCAAGAGATGAAAGGAAAGGGCAGCAAAAATATTTTACGTATCTGTCAGCAGCTGTATTTGATAGGTAAGATTTTGAATTCATTGATCAAGAGGATATTATAGGTGTTGTATCTTTTATACATTAGTCATTTGGATACTTAATAGTCTTTTAAAGGTAGCATAAGGCTTTCCATTTTTTCTCCTCTATGCAACTTTTCTCTTTTAACTGGAAGATTTAGTTTATTCACCTTTACTGAAATTGTTGATAAATTTGATTTAAGCCTGTCATTGTTTGTCTCTTCTATTCTTTTTTCTTTTTTTTTTTTCTGTTTTCTTTTTGTCTTCTTTATCTTATTATGGGTCAATCCTACAGTAGAAAATAATGTTGGTTTCTCAAGCTTACAAAATAAAATTATGACAGCAGAAAAGAACAGATTAACAGGTATGAAATAATTTTTTCCCACCCCCTTTATGCAAATTTTAGAATCTGTCAACTACTTTACCCTGTAACAAGTTTTAACACATACTTCTTTCAGTTAGATTTCATCTAATATCTATTCCAATGTTTATACAAGAAAGATTTCTAATGTATGAGCTTACAAGTGTACCCATCAACACCAAAATTCTGCATTATCGTTTGGTATTTTTCTGTTAAATGAAAGATTTTTATTTTATTTTATTTATTTATTTATTTTATTTTATTTTTTGCGGTACTGGGGGTTGAACCCAGGTCCTTGTGCTTACATGCTTTGCAAGTGCTGGACCATTGATCTGCACCCTCAGCCCTTTTTTTTTGTTGTTGTTGTTTTGTTTTTCTTTTTTTACTTTTTTGAGACAGGGTCTCACTAAGTTATGCAGACTGCCCCTGGTCTCAAACTTTGGATCCCCCTGCCTCCGCCTCCCAAGTCGCTGGGATAACAGGCATGCACCACCGCGTCCGGGTAGGTTTTGATTTTTTATGTAAAGTATGATTTAAAAATATGGAAATCTTGGTCTCAAGTGAGATAGAAGTATCACATTTTTCAGGAGTAATTGAAATCGTTTTTCTGTCCCAAATGAACTGTTGAAAATTATAAGGAAAATGTAAACATACATTTCAAAAGAAACACACTCTACTACTTATATAATTGCCTCTTCCTAAGAATTCTATGGGGAAATTATGGTTCTTACTCATATTGTGCAGATTTCATCACAGGCTTTGTTTACATTTGACAATATCTAAGCCGTGCTGTTGAGCATCAATCCTTCAAGTTAGGAATGAATAATCCCAGGGCTAGATCATTTCATTAGCTTCTTTGGAGATTAGTACTTGCTTTACATGAATCCTACATATTTATCAATCTGATCTTATTAATATAAGTCATAGAAACATCTTTAAGAACAGATTATGTGCTTTTACCCTACATATATGAAAAAATTCAGTTATTGGCTAAATAAATATTTTCAAGATTTACTTCAAGAAATTTAATTATGTTAATACACTTATTCCCCACCACAGTTATTGAAAATAAATAATATGTTTATCCTTATTCAGTTTGAGGAAACTGAACCACTGGCAGTGAGGCTAAGGTCATATAGGTGGCAAGAAGTTAACCTATAGTTCATAATGAGGCAGGCTGACTTGCATATGTAGTGTTAACCATCCTATTAATTAACCTGCATGAATAACTCCTCAAACTATAGTCGACCATCAGAAAATAGAAGCAATGTCTGAAGTCCCCAGTCTGTTGACAGATGATACACATTGCTATCTTTGGTGTATTATTTTGAATTTGTGAATGACACACTGCAGAAAATAATTTATTAATATGAGAAATTGGTGAGTTAATTGAAAGGTTTTGTATATAAGATATAGTATGTTATATCTAGAATGGCAAGAACCAGGCCATCCACAGAGTCCAACAAGCAATGTTAGACAATTTGTTTACAACATGAATAGCCAGCCATTTCCTACTTTCATGTCACCATCCAATATCCAAATTACAGAAAAATATGACTGATCTATGTTGTACCAAATAGAAGAATAGAGACTAATTGTTAAACTAGCACTTGTATCTTATGATATAATTTGTTATTTTCCAAAGAAATTTGTGATGCTATTTCCAGAATGGTGAAGAATGGCTGATGGGAAGACAAAAACACCTAATATTCATTTCATAAAGCAAATGATTCAGCAGAGTTTGAAGACCTACTCAGTTTCTGTTATATGCTAAATATAATGATTATCACCCAAAGTTCTTGAGCTGTTCAGTCAACAAGAATATATTTCTTATTATTTTAAATACAACACAATTGGGATTT
>VMDO01037548.1:0-14224 GCA_007922755.1 Pedetes capensis | reverse complement strand
CTTCTTCTAATACCCTTACCTTAGGAATGAAGTTTCCACATATGAATTAAGAGGAGGGAAGACAAACAACAATAATAACAAATAACAAATATTTTTCTGAATTATAAATAAAATTCTCTTTTCTTTCTAAAATATGATTATGAAATTATTTAGCTCATGGAATCAAAGAAAAACATTCAGATTCTACAAGATCAGCAAACATTGCTCCCTACAAGTATAAAAAACTTGAAGACAAAGAATAATTAAAAAGTGTGTATAAGTAAAAATTTCTCTTATTATTTGATGTCTGATGTTCAATTCAGTGATAAATCTTGTGTTATAAGAAACACCATGGTAGGTTGAAAGTAATTCCTTGGAGCCAGTTGTACTTACATAAAAATCATGAGTTTAAATAGTTCCATTTTGTTCCAAACAACACCTATAAATCTGATCTCAAATGTCCACTAAAGCAGAGCACCAAAATTCTAGCTCATTACATCGGCTCAATAATGTCCAAGAAACTTGAGGAAAATATTGACAGAATAATACTGATCAAGCTTTCCTTTTTACTCTGTTTATAGAAAGACAAATTTTAAAGCCCCTCTTCATCTTTTGTATTATTTATGTAATCTTTACTATCTTGCATTTATTGTTGTTAGGTGCTGTTGAGTTGGGTCTGACTCATAGTGACCCTCATAAGGTTTTCAGTGGCTGATTGTTTCCGGGATTGCTTCAGGAGTGGATTGTCTTCCATTTTTGTGGTGCTGGGTTTCAGTAAATTTAATTCTACCATGGAGGGTCAAGAACTATTTCATCATAATTATTGTATTGTGGTGACTTCAGACCACAAACTAGCCAGTAACTTTCATATATACCACTCACAAATGTACTTCCTGGTGTCTTCTTAAATCTCTGGCTCCTAGATAGGTACAGTGACAATATTACATCTAAGTATGTCTTGCACTCAATTTCTGAATTTTTCAAATCCTAGTCATTAAAATGATTTCTGACTCACCATACAATCCTGTATCTGGATTAATGAAGTATAGTCTGACATAAAACTTATTCAGGAAAATTCAATTTTGCTTATAGACCATATATTTCAACACTGAGTAAACTTTATTCTGCTTCAACACAATAAATCATGTTATGAAAGTTTATAGTCCTTTATAATTCTATTCTATTAGCATTTATGCCCTTCAGCTTCTTAATATTTTTGTTAACATAATTTGACTATACTTGAATAACTATCAATTAAAATTTCAAAATACCTAAAAACTATTTTTATACTCCACAGCTTTTGCTATTGTTTTTTCAAAGTATGAATACTAACTTTTTTCTTCTTGCTGTTGTTATTAGGTGCCATTGAGTCAGGTCTGACTCATAGTGACCATGCATACAACAGAATGAAACACTCCCCAACACTGTACTAGGCACATGATCCTTTTTCTTTTTAAATCCCTTGTTGCAGCCACTGTGTCAATCCATCTAATTGAGCATCGTCTTTTTTTTTTTTTTCATTGACCTTCCACTCTCCAAAATATGATGTCCTTCTCCAGGGATTTGTCCCCCCCTGACAACATGTCCAAAATACATAAGACACAGTCTAGCCATCCTCGCTTCCAAGGAGCACTCTGGTAGCCTGGGTGAGAATCACCTAATTCATTAACTTTCAGAATGGTTTCCATTTCATTGTCTGTCTTAAATTTAGATGTGTTGCTCTCATGATTCCATTAATGTTTGATTTATTTTTTGGCTATTAATATTGGCTCTAAATCATTGCTTAGACTGTTGGGAGACTGTTTAAGAAATAGTAAATAAATTGTGTGTACATGAGTGTGTGTGTGCATGTGCACACACACATAGTCCTGTCCCTAAAGTGCAATGTTCTTTCTCTAGTTATTTCAATTAATGAAAATCTAATTGGTAGGATGCAAATGAAAATAAGGAAAATATGGAATCCTAGGCCCATGATTAAGTGTCAATGGAATTCAAGAAAAGTTAAGTGCCCCGATCCTACAGGAAGAAGAGATACACCATGCTGTTGAACCTCATGGCAACAGAAGGTCTCTGAGGAGCCAGGGGAGCTCTATAAATCTAGTCATTTTTTTTGCCCTTCCCCTAAGAGTTCATGCATGCTACTACAGTCTTCTGCCAATGTTCATTTTATCTCTAGTCACAAATTCATTCTTTTTCTATTTCCCTAGTCAAATTCCTAATACAGAGATAATCAAGTTGAATCTGCTAATTACCATTATTTTCATGGCTTGTTAAGTTGATCCTGGTAAGAGTGCTATATGAGTGATAAGTTTACATGATATGAAGCATGAGTATCCCCACTTTCTTCAACCTAGCCTTAGGAAGTACCTCAATGGCCAGAAGTAGGACAGACATCTTTCTGTGAAGAAATAAAGTAGAAGGAGAAGGAGTGGGAGAGGAGGAGGAGGAGAAAGAAAGGAAAGCTACATTCTAATAATGGCAGAGCAGAAAGCTCAAATGTCCCTCTAGCTTTCTGCTAGAAAGGAACATCTTCCTTCCAAGTTCATGTTACCTGAGAAAAAATAAATTGCCTTTTAATGTTAATTTGGTTTTCCTTATGTAACACAAGAAAATTCTTAATTGATACTACCAGAATGACACATCTTCATTAAGAAATAAGATCCAGTTTTTTTCTTCTTTTTTTCAATATTGGGAGGTTGATCCCAAGACCTTACTCACATGCTCAGCAAATGCAGAGATACACCCCCAGACCCTGTTTTATTTTTTATTTTGAAACAGGATCTCACCAAGTTATACAAGCTGCCTTTGGCCTCAAACTTGTGATCCTCCTGCCTCAACCTCCCAAGTACATAGGATCACAGGCATGTGCCATGGCACCTGACAAGATCAAACTTTCGTCTTACACCTAATATGTATGTACTAGTTTTGAAAAATGAAACTCCCCACTGTTTCATTTAAAATGAATAATTTTGTACCTTTCCTTCTGCCTGTTAATGAAAATGTCCCCCAAAGCAATCCTTTGGATTTAAAAAATCTCATCCCTTCTTAAGGCTTCAGTAATGCTATATATGTTGAAGGCTGCAAGTCATACTAGTTCAGATCTCCCAACTAAACTCCAGACTGTACTCAGCTGACAACTTGAAAAACAAACTTCATGTTTAGCACTTAAACCCATCATTTTCCTCCCTACACCTGATCTGTTTTCTAACTTGAATGCCATAAGCTTCTACCTCGTTTACCTAAATCAGTGTCAGGGGAATCAAACTTTGTCCCTCACTTTTCCTTATCCTCTAAATATAATTGTTACTAAGTGTTGGTAATCTGCCTTCTATTAGCTCTCAGTTCTGTCCTCCCCTCCCTATTCCCCCTGCTACCATACCTGAGGAGATTGTCAATGAGTTCACCAAGGGCCCAGTCCATGAGCCTCCACTGTATAAGAGTAACATTCCCTCCCGTGTATTCTGTGTATTACTTTGAGAGGGATCTTTCTAAAATGCAACTCTTACATGATTGTCCTTTGTGAAATAGTTTGATGACCCTTCATATTTTAGGTTGATGCAAAACTCATTAAGGCCCATTCTCTACCACTCTCCACCCTCATCTTAGATTTCACGGTATTCCTAACACCCTGTGCTGTTCTACACATAAGATTGCTTTTACTTCTTGCAGAAACTTCTGTAGTCCCTAATTTTTTTAACAGTTTCCTAGGAATTGATACTCCCTCTGCCTCCCTGTGCTTTCTGTGTTGTTCCATTCTTATCTTCTCCTAGACAACTACTATAATCAGTTTAGATGTCACCAGTGGAAATGAGGTCATATTGATGACATTAATATGTGACATATAATTATTATTACTAAAATATTGAGCAATCCTAGGAGATAAGTAAAGTTTTTCCATTCTATACATGAAAAACCTTGGCTCCAGGGAATTTAAATTATGTACCTGAGCCTGAATAAATCAGAGTAAGATGTATTCATATTATGTTAATCTGTGAGTTTCAGGCTTGCTAAGAAATCAAGGACAAATTCATTTATGCTAAAGACTACCAGGTCTCTTTTTCAGAGGAGAGCGCAATCACAGTGCCCCAGAAACACAAATTGCACAGTCAAGTTTCCCCCGATGTGAGGAAATCGCAGGAGTCAGCACAACCAGAGTGCAATGCATGAGTCTCGTCCAGGGAGAATCACCTTATTGATTATATATTTCCACTGCCAGGTAAGTATACCAGATGTTTTTAAATTAATAATACCCAGTATAGCCAGACACAGTGGCATACCCCTATAATCCCAGTGATTTGGAAGGTGGAGGCAGGAAGATTGCAAGTCCAAGGCCAGAGAAAGCATGCATAATTTAGGGAGACCCTATCTCAAGATAAAAAGGGGCACAAGGGGGTGAGCAGCTCAGTGGTAGGGAATTTGCAAAGTATACGCAAGGTCCTAGGTTCAGCCCTATAGTACTGAAAAAATAATAATACACAGTATAGATTTCCCTGTTGTGCTTTCTATTTTTATGAAAAGATTATTGACTATTCAGTTGCCACAGATGGATGATGAATATGTGGTTTCAATATATGACTTTTAAATTTAAGATATATTGAAAGAAGTTTAGCAAATATTTGTTAAGAGGGAAGGAAGGATCGGTATTTAGCATGAAGATGATATTATGTTACAATTTATACAGAGTGATTGGTGCAGAAAAATTGAGCACCTGTTTTGAAGAACCGGGACAGTGGGGATCAGGAGCCAACAGATGCTGTTTCTATTAATGTCCAAAGAGCCTTCTCATTAACTAACACTCTATTCTACTGCCATACCTTTATGCATGATGGTTTCATTGAAAATATTAAAAAGTTATGATTTGCCTTTCATTATTTATGGCCTTAGTCAAGCTGAATTCAAATGAAATGTGTACTTTTCTTTTAACCAAATATCCACCTGAGACCAGTGAGGTATAACACATTTTCAGAAAGCTGTAAACTCAGATAAAATTATGTTTATGCTTTGATATATTATAGAATAAGTATATATTTGAGTGGTGACAATGGTTTATTTTTGGCAGTACTTGGGGGTTGAACTCAGGGCCTTGCACATATTTTGCAAGTGTACACACATAGATATATAAATGAATTAAAAATAGTATTAAAAAAGAGAATGGAGACAAAGCAATTAAATTACATATAAAATAATGTTTTGACAAAAGTAATAAGACTCTAGATTCTGAACTCCAATTCAACTTGTGGCATTATAAAACACTAATAAATACTATTCATACAACAGAGGCTGGGATATGAGAGACTGGGATGAATAGAAATAATTCTATTTTGTTTTTTAATATGCTTAGCATGGAATTATATGTGTTGTTGTTGTTGTTAGGTGCCGTCAAGTCGGTATCCGATGGCTGACTGTTTAAGGATTGCTTTGGGAGTGGATTGCCAGGTCCTTCTCCCATTTTTGTGGTGCTGGGAATTGAACTCAGGACCTCAGAGACTGCAGCGCAGCGCCCTACCCACTGAGCTAAATCCCAGCCCACGGAATTATATGTAGTATTGTCTTAATCAAAAAAACTAGATGTGTGTCATTGTATTTGGATTCTCATTATCAATTATATTAATTTCTTCCTTTTCTTTCAGTTGTGCTTACCATGTTTTTCAAGACTATTGGATTATTGGGTTTCCCTAACATGCAGCTGTCTATGGCCCTCCCACCCTGGCGAAGGATCTCATCAGATCTCTGAAGCTAAGCAGAGTCGATCCTGGTTAGAACTTGGATGAGAAATAGCCTGGGAATATGGGATGTTATAGGCTTGGGGGAGGGACTTGCCCACTCCCAAAATAGTTACCATTGAAAACTCTATGAACAACAGAGAAGCACTGACAATTGTACCCAGTATGGCACAGTGTTTCCTCTGTTGTACATAGGGTTGCTATGAGGGGGACCCACCTGGAGGGCACCTAACAACAACAAGCAGCCAGCTTTTAAATTTATCAATTTTGTTGTTGTATTTATTTTGTCAATAATTATTTGCTCTATATTCTTTTGTCATAGAGGCTGATCTTTTGCGATAGGAAGACAAATCATTTGTTAATTGGCTTTGGGTTCATGAGTGTATCATTTTAGGCATTACCTCTCCTGCCAAATTTTTCCCTTAGTCCACACTACTTTCAAATATTTCCTTCATTATTCATTTTCACATTTCAGTTGCTAAAAGCTTAATTCAATCATTTTGAATTTTATCTGTTTGAATAATTTAACTGTTTAAGGCCTCGAATTTGCTCTTGAGTAGCTCTCTAGGTGCATTCTATCTTTTCATATGGCATAGCCTCATTTTTGTTGTTGTTGTTGTTAGGTGCCGTCAAGTCGGTATCCGACTCATAGCGACCCTCATAGGGTTTTCAATGGCTGAGTCCTTCAGGATTGCCTTGGGAGTGGATTGCCAGGCCCTTCTCCCATTTTTGCGGTGCTGGGAATCAAACTCAGGACCTCAGAGACTGCAGCACAGCGCTCTACCAACTGAGCTAAATCCCAGCCCGGAGCCTCATTTTTACTTTCTCTAAATAATGTGAAGATGAATTCAGATTTTATATCTGGTAGTGAGTTAAGTGAGTGTACTTAATTGTTTATTTTTTAAATGTATGCAAGTTTTAAAATACTAATTTTTATTGAAATGTTTGGCTTGTGAGTATAATTTGTTTTATTATTTTAATGCTTTATAATGTTCCACAATTATTATTTCTATTTAGTTATCTATATATTTCTAACGCTTTTTTACATGAAATATTTTAGGCTTATATATTCTGGTAAAATGATTGGTGACTAATATTTTTATTGTGAGCCACATTTCCTGATATAAAATTATCCTGCTGAAGGATTTGTCTTGTATTATCCTTCATTTGAATTTTAATAGTGCCTCTTTTTGTTTTTGTTTTTGTTTTTTGCTTGTCTTATAACTTTTCTCATTCCTTCATTTTTTAGCCACCTGTGTCACTAATTTACAAGAGGAATATTGTTGAAGTATCCCTTTTAATTAAATATGAGAATCTACTAAGGAACAGGGACATTAACCTATTTTGGTCCTGTTTTTATATCTAATATAACTATTCTCCTTTCTCATGCTTCTGTTTTTTTTTTAAGTACTGTTATTTTTTGTGTTTTATTTTAGTCTACCGGTTCTTAGTTTTTATCTACTCCCACTATTTAGAAGGGATATATCCTGATTTGGAATATTTTGCTAATTACATTAAGATTAAAAAATAATACTGTAACCTCCTTAATTATCAAAATCAGATGCCATATCCCACTCTATATAAAATGAGAATTTACTTAGTTTTTCTTCTTCCTCTTCTACATTTGTAAATATAAACTACAAAGTTAAATATATATTTTTATTTGTTAGCATTTGCATGGCTGTGACCAAAATACCTGACAAAGACAACTTAGGAAGGAAAGGTTTATTTTAGCTCATGGTTTCAGAGGATTTCAGTACAGAGTGATGGAGAAGGCATGATCAGGAGCTCAGTCCCAAGCAGCAAGACCCTATGGAGATAACAGCTCTTCACACTGCAGTGGACAGAAGCAAAAAGCCCAACCAGACCTGGGGACCCAGGTAAAGCCTCTGAAGGTCCACCCCGCAGTGACTTGGATCCCACCTCCCAATGTTCTCCAGCCTCCCAAAGTAATGCCCCCACTGGGGACCAATCATTCAAACATGAGCCTTGGGAGACATTTTATATTCAAACCATAACAGTGATTCATATCAAGTTATTATTTCCAGTATTCACATGTGTTTTCATTTAAGAACTACTTTTAAATTTTCTAGTGTTTTAAAGTATTTAAAATAATTGTTTTCAATATATTTTGTATTGAAATATTTTCCATGCTTATCCACTCCTTTCATAGGACAAATTTTTTAGGTTGTAAACCTTTATTTCTGACTTCTGGACTTTATTTTTATTCTTAACTCATGCATGCCTTGAAGTATTTCTTTTCCAAGAAGCATGTTTTGGAAGTACAATCTCTGTACTTACTAGCATGTCTGAGTATATCCTTCTCCTTCAAAATTCTGTAAATTTTGGCCCAATATCTCCTAGAAAATCCTCTTCAGAGGAAGAAGGAAAACACTAATCCAGCCTTATTTTCTATTCTTTTTAGGTAAATAGGTTTCTCTTCTCCTTTACTTTTTTCTGTTTGGGTGCTTATTACATGTTTCCTTTATCCTGCAAACATTTCTTTTTCCTTTATAATTTAAAAAAATTACACTTGTTTCATATGGATTTTTAAATTAAGTTTACATATAGAATAAGAAATACTTTCAATAAGGCTTTCTTCTATCATACTTAGAGAATTCTTTGTTATTTTATAAGGTAGGTTCAGTGTGTATTTGCCACAGAGGACAATTAGACATCCTGCTGGCCTTTCTGATACCTTACTATGAAGCAGCTTTCAGCTATGCTGTCAGTCCTTACTTTAATGCTATTGCTATTGTACCTTCTTCTGCAATAAAGGTAGAGGTTTACCTATTATTATTTTGGGTCTTGAGTCTCATTTACCAATCAAACTTGTCTGGCTGTTTTCATTAGGGTAGTTGGTAGATCTCTGTGAATATTTCTAAACTTTTAACATATATTCTAAAAGAACAAAATTTTTTTAACTGATCACTAGATTGCATTTTATACTTGGCCCTATACAATAGAAACCTTAGGGTGAACATGAGCAAGCTGTAGGGTAGGAAGAAGAGATACTTGTGAGGTAAGGGGTAATCGTATAAAACTCACTCAGGTCATTCTAAAAACAAATCCAGAATTTTTCCTGTAAGCAATAAAGTATTTTTAAATAATTGAGACACACAATACAAGATGCAATGAGAGAACTGAGATCATGAAAACTATGAAACAGGGGGAAGGTAAATAATTTTTTAACTGCTTGGAAATATTTTTAAATTACTTTATGTCATCAAATCCATCATTCTTAAGCTGAGCACAGTGGCTCATGCCTGTATTCTCAGGAATCCAGGAGGTGGAGGAAGGAAGATCATAGGTTCAAGGCCATAGCAGCCTATGTAAATTAGTGAGACTTGTCTCAAGATAAAAAATAAAAACTGAAGTGGAGGCACAGCCCAGTAATAGCACAGTTATAAGGCATGTTTAAGGCCCTAGGTTCAGCCCTCAAGTACTAAAAAAAAAAATAATAGTAATCAAAAAAATCCATGAGGCTTGTCTTTTGCTAATTCTTCCCATATATGTCAGTCCAAATGCAGGTAAATATTCAATTACATTTTCAACTATATTTTTTCTAACCTTTTTATGTCAACTTTTATATTTGTATTTAACTTTATCTACTAAAATTCATCTCCAGTGCCATAATTCAAAAGCAAGAATGCCAAGGGAACAAACAGATCTGTTCTAGAAGTATAAGCAGAGTGCTCCATAGAAGTTAGGATGGCTGGGCTATGTCTTATGTATTTGGACATATTGTCAGGAGGGACCAATTCCTGGAGAAGAACATCATGTTTGGGAGAGCGGTAAGTCAATGAAAAAAGGAAGGCTCTCAACTAGATAGCTTGACCCAATAACTGCAACAATGGGCTTTAACACAAAAAAGATCACATGCATGGCATGGTGTTAGTGTTTCATTCTTTTTTACTTAGGTTGACTATGAGTCAGACTTGTAGGCACCTAACAATAACAATAAACCTAACATTTAGTTAAACTAAACATTTAGTTAAAAGATTAATTTTTTCAATATGAAATTTTTCCTAAACTATTATTAATATAGATATGATTTTCCTCATTGGCTTAATGCCCTAAGTCTAGCAAACATTTTTATGTATATACAATGTATGATATATATGTGTATCCCCCATGTGTCTGTCAGTTTGCCATACCGTGAGGGCTTGCATGTTGCTGTGATGCTAAAAGCTATTCCATTGGTATTACAGATACTATGAGGGTTACCCATGGTGGACATGTTTCAGCTTCCAAACTAAAACAGACTATGGAGAAGGACATGGCTAACCCATTCCTGAAACAATTAGCCATTGAAAACTCTGTGAATAACAGAGAAACACTGTCAGATATAGTGCCAGAAAATGAGCCCTAAAGGTTAGAAGGCACACAAGAAACAACTGGGGAATGGTTTCCTCTTCAAAGTAGAGTCAACCTTAATGACTGGACTGGACTAAAGCCCCAGGAACCTCCATTTACTGATATGGCATGACTCAAAATGAGAAAGAGCAACTATAAACACTCATTAATCATTGGAATGTGGAATGTACATAGTATGAATCTAGGAAAACTAGAGATCATCAAAAAAGAAGTGGAGTGCATAAACATAGACATTCTAGACATCAGTATGCTAAAATGAACTGGCATAGACCATTTTGAATCAGATAATCATATGGTCTACTATGCCAGAAATGACAGAATAAAGAGAAATGGGATATATTCATCATCAAAAAAGACATCTCAAGATACATCCTGAAGTACAGTACTGTCAGTAATTGCCTACAAGGAAGACCATGCTGGAGGTTAGCTCAGTTGGTAGAGCACTGCTCTGCAATCTCTGAACCCATAGGTTTGGTCCCCAGCACCTCAAAAATGGAGAAGAACATGGCAGCCCACTCCCACAACAATCTCAAAACAATCAGCTGTTGAAAACTCTATGAAGGTGGCAATGAGTCAGACCGCACTCAATAGCACCTAACAACAACAAAAAGGAAGGCCACTTAATAGGACTATTATTCAAATTTACACTCTCACCACTAAGGCCACAAATGAAGACAGGGAAGATTTTTACCAGCTTCTGTAATCTGAAATGGATCAAACATGCAAATAGGATGTACTGATAATTAGTTGTGATGGGAATTCAGAAGTTGGAGCCAAAGAAGAAGACTCAGGGGCAGGAAAATATGACTTTGGTGACAGAAATGAGGCTGAGGATCACATGATAGAATTTAGTCAGATCAATGACCTTTCCATTGCAAATACACTTTTTTCACCAGCATAAAGGGTGACTATACATATGGAATTCACCACATGGAACATACAGAAACCAAATTTACTACATTTATGGAAAACGATGATACAACATTCAGTATCAAAAATCAGGCACCGATTGTGGCTCAGACCATCAATAGCTCATATGTAAGTTCAAACTGAAACTGAAGAAAACTAGAAGTGTACAAGAGCCGAGGTATAACCTGAGTATATCATACCTGGGTTCACAGACCACCTCAAGAACAAGTTTGATACATTAGACAGTAGTGATCGAAGGCCAAATGAGCTGTGGCATGACATCAAAGATATCATTCATGAGGAAAACAAATGGTTAGCAAAAAGACAGGAAAAAAAGAAAAGACCAAATTACATATCAAAAGAGACTCTGAAACTTGCCCTTGAACATTGAGCAGCTAAAGTAAAAGGAAGACATGATGAAGTTAAGGAACAGATGATTTCAAAGGGAAGCTCAAGAAGACAAAATCAAATATTATAAGGACATGCAAAAAGCTAACGATAGAAAACTAAAATGGAAGAACATGCACTGTTTTCTCAAGCTTAAGGAACTGAAAAAAATTAGCCTTGAGTGGCAGCAGTGAAGGATTCTACAGGGAAAATATTAAATGACACAAGAAACATCAAAAGAAGATGGAAGGGAAACACAGAGTCATTATAGCAAAAACATTTGGTGGATGGCCAACCATTTCAAGTGATTCAATATGATCAGGAATCAATGGTACTGAAGGATGAAGTAGAAGCTGCCTGGAAGGAACTGGCAAAGCACAAGGCTGGAAGCATTGATGGAATATTGATAGAGATGTTTCAACAAACAGATGCAGCACTGGAGGTGCTAAGCTGGTCATGCCAAGAGATTTGGAAAACAGCTACTTGACCAATTGACTAGAAGAGATCCTTATTTGTGCCTATTCTCAAGAAAGAGGAGCCAATTGAATGTGGAAATTATCAAATGATATCATTAATATCACACACAAGTAAAATTTTTCTAAGGATCATTCAAAAGCTACTGCAATAGTAGATAGATAGGGAACTACCAGAAAATTAACCTGGATTCAGAAGAGGATATAGAGCCAGGGAAATCATTGCTGATGTGAGATGAATACTAGCCCAAAGCAGAAAATATCAGAAAAAAATGTCTGTCTATGTTTTGTTGGCCATGCAAAGGCATTTTACTGTATGGATCATAACAAATCATGGCTAACATTGTGAAGAGTGGGAGCATTTAAATGTGATCATGAGTAATCTATACATGGACAAGGAGGTAGTCATTTGAACAGAAGAAGAAATATTGCATGGTTTAAAGTGAAGAAAGCTGTTTCTCAGGGCTGTATTCTTTCACCATACCTCTACAATCTTATGCTGAGCAAATAATCTGAGAAGCTGAACTTCATGAAGAAGAATGCGGCATCAGGATTGGAGCAATACTCATTAACAACCTGTGTTATGTTTGCTGCAAGTGAAGAGGATTTGAAACATTTAATGATGAACATCAAAGAACACAGCCTACAGTATGGATTCACCTCAACATCAAGAAAACAAAATTCCTTACAACTTGGTCAGTACACAACTTCATGAAAAATTGGGAAAAGATTGAGGTTGTCCAAGATTTTGTTTTACCTGTTTATACAATCAACACTCTTGGAAGCAGCATTCAAGAAATCAAAAGCTGTATTGCAATGGGAAAAGCTGTTGCAAAGACCTCTTTAAAGTGTTGAAAACTAAAGATGTCACATTGAAAACAAGGGTGCACCTGAAATGTCATGGTATTATCAGTTAACTCATAAGATTGTGAAAGCTAGACATTGAATAATGGAGACAGGAGATGAATTGATGCTTTTGAATTATTGTGCTAGAGATGAGTAATGAATATACCATGGACAGAGGGACAGAACCTCTAAACAGATATCCTTATTGTGATTTCAATCCCATTCAGCCTTTATGGAGGACATGCCAGCATTTCAACCCTTTAACAGTGCTCACTGCCAAATGTCATACACTATTTTAACATCATCATATTAAAACATTTATAATAAATCTTATTCATATCTATGATTATCTTACCCTGTTTTTCCCTTCTGCTCTTACAGCTCAATGTAAATGGAATATAAAACCTATTAGTTATATTATCAAGTCTAAATACAATAGAATTATATGATATCAGATTTATTAGGAAAAAAGCTAATCATTTAAAAATCAATGGTACAGTACCTGCTAAAATGAATTTACAATTGTTTTAATATTACATATGCTTGTTACTTATCAGATATACAATAAGCATTAATGGTTGTTATTCTGGACAATTTTCTTAGAAGAATACTTTTTTGAACAGTTTCTGTAGGGACATTTACATACAAACCACTTTAGAGGAATGAAAATATATGACACTAAGAACAGACTTCAAAATTTAATGCAGTTTTCAATCAGATTGGGAGTTTGCAATATTTTCCTTATTGACTCTTCCCAGCTAATGAGTGTGCCTCATCCTTCATTCAAAGACTTCCAAGCCCTCCAACATCACTTGACCAGTACCAAGGTTTTTTTTCCCAGAAACTAGAAAATTCTCTTCCTAATCCTGTTACTCTTTCTCATCAGCAACAGACTCTCATCTGAGCACATTCACCTGAAATAAAAAGTCACACTGCTCAACTTTCCTTGTAGGTAGTGAGTGCCCTTTGACTAAATTCTGCCCAAAGGGTATCAGTAGAAGGGCTTTCTAGAATTTGAGGAGAATTGCTTGACAAGATTGACCAGAGCTAGCTGGAGCCCTTATTTTTTTTTTATGGCTCTCTGTTGTACAACTGGCATTGCTACTGGGCAGGAGACTGCCTCTTCAGGCTCTTTGTCTCATTAATAAAGTACTTTTAAAATGGACCCAGAAAGGAACTTTGGAGAGCGGGTCATTTAAAGTGAGAAAAGAGAGAGTGTGGTGAGTGTCCGGGCAAGCTGACTTGGGATTTAGGCCGGCATGAGGATAAAGGGAGACAGAAAGACAAAGGGAGAGAAAAGGTTACTCTTCTGAGTCAGAAATAGAAAGTAGGCTAGTGTCTCCGCAGCAGTGGGAGACGCAGCCTGGTGCTGCCACCTGCAGCCTGAGGAGCTCCCTCTCCCGGAGACCTCCACGCAGATGAAGCCTGGTTCTTGGCAATTTCATAAAAAAGAATTTTTGGACGAGTCAGGGTGAAACAAAGTTAGTGAGTTTATTAAGTAGAGATAAGAGAGAGTGCAAACTTTAAAGC
>VMDO01037547.1:0-14224 GCA_007922755.1 Pedetes capensis | reverse complement strand
CAACAATGATGTAAATATTTCCATATTAATGAAAAAGAAAGATAGGTATGGTGTTCTTTTCAAATGTTCCTTTTTTTCTTACAGTTAATATAAAAGATGTTTTTTTCCCCTTGGAAGCTGCTTATTGTATTTATATACCCAAGACCTTTATCTTATAACTTTATATACTTCTGACATTTAACCCATATGCCTGACATTTAAGATGAAATAGGTGATATGACAGAGATACTTGAAAACAGGGTGTGTTATTTTTCAGATATCCAGTTTGATGTTCTTATGATTTCTTGAGAGACATTAGACCTTTTGATCCTAATATAGTATTTTATATTTTCAAAAGCTAATGAGGTGATTTACCACTGGTCATTAAATGAAAGGTCATCTTTTGGCAGAAAAAATGAATTATAGATCATACAAATCAATTTACTAGAGAATTTAAGTCATATTTCTAAAGAAGTCTGCAGAATAGTTTGGTAAATTAATTCTTAGAGCTTTTAGTTAAAATTAGTCAATTATCTCAAAGTAATATACTTGAATGTGAAAACAGTCAGATCATAGTCCTCTTTATCTTGATTCATTTCTCTATCATTTCTACCAAAAGTTGTTTGTTGTTGTTCTTGTTAGGGGTTAGGTTCTAACTCATAGGGACCCTATATAGATGAAACACTATTGTGGTGCTTCTCTGCTATTCATAGGGTTTTTCAATGGCTGATTGTTTTTTGGGAGTGGGTTGCCAAGTCCTTTTCCCATATCAAAAGGTGTAGTCAAGCATAACTTTGTTTTTATTTTGTTATAGAAAAATTTAATAACAATTGTTCTTTAAAACAGCCTCTCTTGAGCAGTAGAAGAAATTGAATTATGTTTCCATAAGAAGTGTAACCCAATTTTATAAAAAAGAAAACTAAATAAAGCAAATAAGTTCACTGTCAGAGTTCCTGTAAAAGAATCTTCAGGAAAGAATATATGATTAATTAATATGGTGGGATGGATTATTCTATCACTGACAGCATTGTACTTCAGGACAGATATTGAGATTTTTTTTTATTATGAATGCAACCCAATTTCTCTTTAATCTGTCATTCCCAGATCACTAGACTATATGTTTATCTGATTCAAAATGGCCTTTCCAGTCCATTTTAGATCATTGATTCCTAGAATGTCGATGTTTATGTGTTCCATTTCCCTTACGATGATTTATAATTTTCCTAGATTGATACCATGTACATTCCATGTTCCAATTATTAATGAATGTTTACAGTTGTTACTTCTCATTTTGAGTTGTGCCATGTAAGTAAATAGAGGTCCCTGGAGCTTTATTCCATTTCTAACATTAAGATAGACTCTACTTTGAGGAAGCAACTCTTCCCCAGTCATCTTTTGAGTGCCTTCCAACATTGGGGGCTCATTTTCTGGCACCATATATGACAGTGTTTCTCTGCTACTCATAGGATTTCACACTCTGTTTTTCTCAAGCTTAAGGAATTGAAGAGAAAATTCAAGACTCAAGTGGCAATAGTGAAGGATTCTACAGGAAAATATTAAATGATGCAGAAATATGAAAAGAAGATAGAGTGAAGACACAGAGTCATTATACAAAAAAGAATTGATGGATGACCACCCATCTCAAGAAGTTGTTTATGATCAGGAACCAATGGCACTGAAGGACGAAATGGAAGATGCCTTGAAGAAATTGATGAAACACAAGGCTCCAGGAATTGATGGAATACCAATAGTGATGTTTCAACAAACAGATATAGCACTGGAGGTGCTAACATATTTATTCCAAAAGATTTAGAGAACAGCTACCTGGCCTAGTGCCTGGAAGAGATACATGTTTATGCCTATTCCCAAGAAAGGGGATCCAACCAAATGTAGAAATTATCAAACAATATCATTAATATCACCATAAGTAAAATTTTGCTAAAGATCACTCAAAAGTGACTGCAGCAGTATATAGATAGGAAACTGCTGGAAAATCAAGCCAGATTCAGAGGAGGGTGTGGAACCAGGGACATCATTACTGCTGTCAGATGGATATTAGCTGAAAGCAAAGAATACAAGAAAGATGTCTGTCTATGTTTTATTGAATATACAAGGACATTTGACTATGTGGATCATAATAAATTATGGATAACATTGTGGAGAATGGGAATACTAGAGCATTTAATTATACTTATGAAGAATTTGTATATTCTTCATAAGACCAGGAACAGTCTTTCAAACAGAACAAGGAAACACTGTCTGATTTAAAGTCAAGAAAAGTGTATGTCAGAGTTGCATCCTTTCACTGTACTTCTTCAATCTCTATGATGATCAAATAATATGAAAAGCTGGACTTTATGAAGAAGAATGTGGCATCATGATTGGAGGAAGACTCATTAATAACCTCCGTTATGCAGATAACACAGTGTTGCTTGCTGAAAGTGAAGGAGATTTTGAAACATTTACTAATGAAGATCAAAGAACAGAGTCTTCAGTATGGATTGTGCCTCAACATCAACAAAACAAAGTCTTTACAACTGTTTCAGTATGCAACTTCATGATAAGTGGAGAGAAGATTGAGGTTGTCCAAGATTTTGCTTTACTTGGTTCTACAGTCAACACCCACAGAAGCAGCAATCAGGAAATCAAAAGATGGATTGCACTGGGAAAAGCTGTTGCAAAAGATCCCTTTAAAGTGTTGAAAAGTAAAGATGTCACATTGAAGATGAAGGGGCACCTGACTCATGCCATGGTATTTTCAATTGCATCATACAATTGTAGAAACTGGACTTTGAATAAGGGAGATAGGAAAAGAATTGATGCTTTTGAAATATAATGCTGGAGATAAATGTTAAATATACCAAGGCCTGCCAAAGGAATCAGTAGATCTGTCCTAGAAGAAGTGCCACCAGAGTGCTCCTTAGAAGCAAGGATAACTAGACTGTGTCTTACATATTTTCGGCATGTTGTTAAGAGGGACCAATCCCTGGAGAAGGACTTCATGTTTGGGAGAGTGGCAGGTCAACAACAAAAAGGAAGACGCTCAACTAGGTGGATTGACACTGTGGCTAAAACAGTGGGCTTAAATATAAAATAGGTTGTGTGCCTGGCACAGAATTGGGGAGTGTTTTGTTCTGTTGTACATACGGTCGCTATGAATTGGACCCAACTCAATGACACCTAACTACAACAAGTGGTGAGATATCATGTACCTTGAGGCAAAACTGATTTCCAAAGTTTTCCAACAACTAGTTTGAATTCTTAGGAGTAAAATATAGTTTATATATAATTCTTAGTAGGAAAAAGAAGTTTCTTTACATTTTCTACTCACTTGCCTGTTGTTTTCCCCACTTTAAATAGTAAGTATGTGGATCTCAAGTCATTATTCTTATTAACACTGGCTTACTCTGCAGAGACCTGAGAACCTAGGTTGGGAGAGTTTTGTTCTTCTAAAATATACACTCAGGCCATTTCTGTCAGACTACACCTTGAACCTGGCTGATGCTAGAATCTGGAATATATTTCAGCTAAGGTAGGTCTGGGCTGGGATTTAGCTCAGTGGGTAGAGCGCTGTGCTGCAGTCTCTGAGGAACCGAGTTCAATTCCTAGCACTGCAAAAATGGGAGAAGGGCCTGGCAATCCACTCCCAAGGCAATCCCGAAGCACTCAGCCATTGAAAACCCTATGAGGGTCACTATGAGTCAGATACCGACTCGATGGCACCTAACAACAACAACAAGGTAGGTCTAGCAGGAGATATATGCTGTGGTCAAAATTTGTCTGTAAGTAGAGCTGAAAAAATCCTTCTGAGTAGATATTGGCTAAGGTTAATAAAGTTTCTAGATTTTCAGGTGCCAACAGTGGCTGAGGAAAAGAGACATTATAATTGAAAGTGACAGAAAATCAGCAGTTACTGAATGAGCCCTGGGTTATGTCTGAGAAGTGCTCAGTTAGAAACATTTTATGGTCCTGGATGGCTCAGAGTCATCAAGTTAGTACTTCTAAAACTCCATACCAAATTATAGCTCTACTTCATGAGTATTTCCTTGGCAAACATGCAAACATACCTCAATAAATAAGGAGAGTACAGTGTATTTCAAATGGGAATCAAAACCAAGTTGTGCTCTTGTGGAGGGAAAAACAAGTCAGAAGAATAGCTAGAAAAGAAGCAGTAAGTCACACCACTTTGTAGAAGAGAACACCAAGGAAGCCCTTAACTATCTATCGCTGTGTACAATTCTCTGCTTGAGGCCTAAGGATCTGTTTGGTTCAAACTCCTTAATGTTACAGAATGCTACAGTTCTAGTGTGCTACTGCACAGAAGGGTGACTATAGATAAAAATAGTGTATTATAAATTTTAAAAAGCTTTGAAGAATGGACTTTGAATGTTTTTACCACAAAAATGATGTGTTTGAGATGATCGATCTGATTACCCTGATTTGAATATTACAACATATACATATATTAAGACATCACAAGGTGCCCCATAAATGTGCAATTTTTAGGTCTCAACTAAAAATTGAAAATATTATGGAACACTGAACATTAAATGTTCAACAATTAATAATATCTAAGCACTTTAAGATAAGCTATGAAGACGATCTTCCTGCTTTTCCAAATACACAATGAGGGAAGGAGAGTACTCACTTTTTTATACTTTCTGATTGATAAGTGATCTGTTTTGTGATGATTAGTTATTTTAGATTTGTAATTTATGGGTCTTTCCACCAGGAAACCAGAAGGTCTGCCAATTATACTTCACCTTTTTCCTCCAAGTTGTTTTATAAGATTACATCTCCCAGCTGAAATTAAAAAAAATTAGTAAGAATGTGTAATAACGTTTGGATATAATAAATGATGCCAAATGAAATTTCTGTCACCCAATCTTCTAGATCTGTGGTTGACCATCATTCTCTAGTCAAAACTTTGGAAGTACAAATACAATTATAATGAATTACCTACCTAAGAAATAATAAAGTCTTGGCTTAAGTTTGCGTACTATCTCAGAGTCACTCAATAATGTCTTAGTTGAGTTAGAGTCTGAAGCAAAACAAGGCTTCCAAGTTCTTTCCTTTTAGCTAGGCTTCTTGTTTTCAAAAGTTCAGTAAGGAGATTAATTCCATTAAGCAATATTGATGAGACTCCTACTATATGAAAGGCAAACATAGGTGTATTGCACCACTGTCAGAGACTTGTAATGCTAGGGATGGAACCCAGGGCCTTGTGCATACCGAGCAAACATTCTACCACTGAGCTACATTCTCAGCTCAGAATTTGCCATCTTTTAGAAGAGATAAAACCTAAAACAAATGACTGTTAATATAAGGAGAGTTGTAATAAATCAAATTTTTGAGCATAAGACTGGAAAACCAGGAGGCCATTATAATTATGTAAAGAAGGCCAGATGAGAAAACACACCCCTTTCTAAAAAAAAGTCCAATGCATTGCTACTTCATATACATTATTTACTAGCTATATAAGGTGGTTGTCTTGCTGTTGAAACCTCTGTAGCCTCCTCGATGTACCTTCCATTTTCAATTCTTCCTCAAAGTAGAGGGATAATAATTTCTTTGGTTAAATTTCAGAGCATTGATAGGCAATATTTGCTAGTGGGCAAGAACACTGCATACTGAAAATTGCAGATGGAGACCTTGTGTTCCTTATTGTTCATCACAGCTGAGGTGATAAGCTGGTCTGGGCTGTACTGTCAGAGCAGTCCTGGTCAGCTTTCATTATTTTCTCCCCTCTGCTGATTCTTTGTCAAAGATCTTTGTCTACCTCTCTTGGAGTAAGGTTTCCTATCTCTTCTCTCTTGTCTGACATTTTGACCAGGAGTAGGGTTAAAGCTTGGGCCATGTCCTATCTAAGTACACTTGACTTAGCCCTAGTAGCAAATTCCTCTTGTTTCAACTACTCCGGAATTTAAGAATGTGTGTTGATCATAGCTTTCAGCATACTACAGTGATAAGACATTACTTGGGTCTGGGAGTGATGGGAAAACAGATTTTGTATCATTTCTAATACCTGGTGTGATTTTTCTGTGGTTGAGTAGGGCCATATTCATGGATACTAATATATTTGGGAAGAATTGGGGTTTAGCTCAGTTAGAGTGATGCTCTGTATTTTCTGAGGCCATGAGTTCAATCCCAGCACCGCAAAAATAGAAGGATGTGGCAGCCCATTCCTGAAGCAATCCCCAAAACAATCAGCCATTGAAAACCCTATGAATAGCAAAGAAGCACTGACAATAGTGCAGGGCATGGTGCAGTTTGGGGAGTGTTTTGTTCTGTGTACAAAGGGTTGCTATGAGTCAGACCTGACTCAATGGCACCTAACAACAACAACAACATTTAGGAAGCAATGTGCAACATTATCTAGATGGAGTTTCCTGCATTGGGAGAGGAGGGATGGATTTCATATGTTGTTGTTGTTAGGTGCCATAGAGTTGGTATTGACTCATAGCAACCATATGTATAATAAGTGAAACACTGCTGTCAGTGCTTCTCTGCTATTCATAGGGTTTTCAGTGGTTGATTGTTTTATTGTGGGGGTGGGGGGGATGGGGGGGAGAAGGGAGCATGGGTTTCCGGGTCCTTCTCCAAGCCTATAGCACCTGGTATTCCCAGGCAGTCTCTCATCCAAGTACTAACTAGGTCCGATCCTGCTTAGCTTCTCAGATCTGATAGGATCGGATGCCACAGTGCATATGGCTGCAGTCATTTCATATGAGGACCTCAAAATGTACATAGAAGTCTATTTTGCTATGAGAAGCTAGATGAGGAAGAATAAAAAGCCACACTTTATAAGAGTATATGATTTAAAGGACTATTCTTCTTGGATACTATGAAAAATTTAAAGTATAAACTACTATATCATTGTAAATTATTAATATAAGAACTTCAAATGGCTTAAGTAAGCAATGTGATGCAGTAGGAAAATTAGGTCTTTGATTGTAGATACAATTTACTGGCTATCACTTGGCATCATTGCCAAGCCAAGCCAACTTTGTCCAGCCCTCAGTTCATTCTGTAAAATGGGAGTGATAAGCTATACTCTACCAGCTATTCTGAGATTAAATTCAATTACAGCTCATTAAACACCTACTATGTAGTTAGTCCCTGGTATACAGTGTGACCTCAATAAATTGTCACTTCTGGTAGATATCTGTTCTTCTAAAGAGCTAGTGCAGGTATTGTGTAGATAATCATAGACCTACATCTGGCAATAAAGATGCTATATCAGTATTTTAAAACATTCTCTCTTATCTTATTGTGACATATATATGTATATATATGTGTGTATATGTGTGTGTGTGTATATATATATATATATATATATATATATATATATATGAATTCTTAGTGAGGTTATAGGTGAGTCAATGTAATCAAATGTAATCAGGAGCTGAGCTGGAGTTGGGCTTTTCATTGTTATGGTGGTGGTAGCTATAAGTTATCAACACCCCACAGAATTGAAATGACTCCAGTAGTAGTCTGCTTTGGCCTATATTTAGTGTGGAGTCTGAATTGTTCCCAAGGTTTTCTCCATGTTCCTGTTCACCTTCAATTTTCAATAGTCCCTGAATTCTTATGCCAAAGAGAGTGGGATTTTTTCCCAAGATCTTGTTTATCCCAGCCAACCTCCATTTTAGGCAGGACCTCTGAGCCTACATATCAGATTGGGGCTTTCTCAGTGTCCTCTGTCCCCTATGCCTTTTCTTTCATGGAAATCAAACTCTACCTTTTATATACAGAATCTCTCCTTGACTGGGAGAGATTCTCTTGCGTTTTCTTTGGTAATACAAAGTCTTTGCTTTGTTTGGTACAGGACCTTGAGACCAAAGGAAATCCTACACCTTCTCCAGAGGCAGATGCATATTTTTTCTATTCCTTGGCCAGAACCAGAGGATCTTTGCTTGTTCCCTTGCGGTAGGATGATTTCTTGTCTCTCCTCAGCAGGTTAAGGTTTTTTCTTGATATGAGGAAAGGGTATGGGGAAGTTGTCAAGATTTCATGACTGCTGCTGACCTTCACATGCGTAAATGCTGACATAGTAGTCACCTCTTCTATCTCTGCAAAAAGTGAAACAGTTTCTGCGTACTGCTTCCCCTCAGAGGGGCTTACCTACTACTTGTAATTCTGTTCATTTATTTGCCTAGCAGCTTCAGTTTCATGGCACACTTACAAAGTGTTATGATTTTGTAAAGTCTTCGCATTTGTTTCTTTTTTTGTGTGTGGTTAATAGAAACAGTGGCTGACGTGATGATTTTCTTGTTGCATTCTTTATCCTTAGTGAAAATAACTTCAATGACTGAGATTTTTGGCATCTATGTATTAAATAAATGAATCAAATTTCAATAACTAGAAAGTAGTGTTGAACTCTAAAACTAACTACCTCCATTCTGTCCCATTGAGTTATTAAGCTCTTTAAAGACCTGGAGTAATGTTAGCAAGCTATATTTTTATGAGGTTTTTCCAGTTAAGAACACTTTAGGTTTTACACTTAGTAGCTATTTGAATCTTTGTAGTCATGTGATTTATACACTATTAAGTTCCTCAGTTTGTGGGTGAGAAAATAATGATTTAATAACTTAATCTGATACATAATGAAGATATATCTCAAACCTGCTTCTACGCACATAGAATTTAAAAAAAATTCCATATCTATATAGATATTTAAAGTAGATATAGCCATGTAGATTACTTAAATGTTGAGTTTATTCCCTAAAAGATAAAAAGTTAATTAGGGAAAAGTTTAGTTCCTCTAATGGAGAGCTAATTAGTGAAAAATGATACTTTATACAATTAATTCTAAAGTTACTTATTGCCATTAATGTAGTTCCTTTCTTTAGATGAAAGTGTAATGGATGATGATCTTTGGAACTATCCTGTTATTTTAGCTAAAAAAAGATTTTTCTATTTTTATAATAAGCTATAACTACCTCAGAAATAATGCTAACGTATCTTCCTTATCATATGTTTATCAGGCAGAAACCATTATTAGAGCACAAATTAGTATTTTATTAATATTATCACTTACACATGCCATTTTAATAACCCATGTACAATTATACAATATAAGTAGTACACAAATTCATCTTCAAGGCAAAATCAACATTATTTTTGAACTTATTTTAGACATTAAGATTTTTAAGATTTAAAGTAGAGGCAACACTAACTTTAAAAATAAAGTCAATGCAAGTGGATAGTTCACTTATGCCAAACATATGAGATGGCACAAATTTAAGTAAGATGTTCTTCCCATCATGTTTTAAGTGAATTCCAGTTTATTCCTAATATTGGTCAAAAGTCATGTGTAGAGAGATGGTAAACTATTGATTTTAAAAGATGAGAAAATTCTGTCATAAATACATTAATATTTTAATAAGTTTCAGCTCAAGATCCTAGAAATAATTAGGAACTAGAAACATGTAGTACGAGTTGAAAAAAATAACAAACCCTGATTATCTTAAAGTATATTCTAAAGTGTTTAAATTCTTGCTACTGAATTTCCCTTATAAGTTAGTGCATTGCTTCTAAATGAAGCCTGAAAATTTCTCCTTTTATCTAGAGAGGAGGAAAAAGTCAGGTTAGCTAGCCATTAGTTTGCAAAAATGATGGCACTGACAGCCTGGGATTGTAGTCAGATGAGTTTGAACAGGAAGTAGATCAGAAAAGGTGCAGAGCTCATGATACTTTGTTAGAGAAGGTGTTCATAATAAATATGAGAAAACTAGATATTTGAAAAAAGAAAGTAGCAAGGAATAGAAGATTTCAACTATCTCATCATGTTTCTCAGAGATTTTCATAGAGAATTTACTAACATGGATTATATCTAGTCCTCATAAATACCAAATCAATGAGTGCACAATAGTTAGCAAATAATTACCATATCCACAGCACTGTTCTGGAAGCAATGAGATATAAAGAGAAGGATGCTTTTTATTTATGCAGTCTTTATGCATTTGGGGATATATTGGTATAGGTAAAAACAAAGATAATCAATAGCAAAGATAAATATCCATAGAAGGAACTGGGAATCTCGCTGAATGTTTCTGAAAAGTGTGATTTGCAATTTCTAGATTCAGATAATTAGGACCAAATTCCAATGAGGCAGTAGGACTTGAGATAGTCCCCGAGAACTGAGAAAGATTTAGATGAGTAGGAGAGGGTGGTACCTTCTTCAGGGAGTTACTCAGCAGAAGCAAAATACAAGGGATGTGGCTCAGTTTTCCAGAGCAGATGATTGTCTATGGAGAAAGGTGGAAGATTAGTGAAAAAATTTAGGGCAGCACTGGATTGTGACATCTACTGGTTATGCCTTTCTTTTTCTGTTACTTAAATGTTGATGTTGCCTTGGTCTCTAAACTCAATCTCCTTTCGTTCTACATAGTCTTCCTAGAGATTCAGACCCTCTTCCAAGAGTTCAGTTATGAAGAATATGTGTTGAAAGTGTTCAAGCTTGCATCTCTAGCCATTTATTTCTATATTGCCTACAACCCAAGCTAGTATATATATACCTACTTATCAGATTTTTCTTCTTGTATGTCTCACAACCATCAGTGACTAAGTTATTCTAATCTGATTTTCTAATTTCTCTCACCCTCCTTTCCTAACTCTCCTTCTCCTGTAATCTTGTCTCCTCCTGTAATCTTGTCTCCTCTAATTTATTACCTACATATCTTTGGACAAGGTGCTGTAGCTCTTTGTACCTTGGATGCTACATTTGCAAAAAAATGATAAAAATATTATTTTCAGGAGTTACTATGAGAACAAAAGCAAGTCAATTCATGTAAAGTTCTAAGAACAGTGCTTAGCACATAAATTCCTCCCAAATATTGTTTTTACACATCTAAGTCAATAATGTATCATTATCTTTCTTCCAATATTTAGTTGATCACAAAGTCTATCAAATACACACCTCTGTATTACTTTCTTTCACCTGCAGCAATAGCCCTGTGGCATCCAATCCCATCAGATCTCGGAAGCTAAGCAGGGTCGGGCCTGGTTAGTACCTGGATGGGAGACCACCTGGGAGCACCAGAAGCTGTAGGCTTGGGAGAAGGACCTGGCAACCCCCTCCCCAAAATCAATCTGCCATTGAAAACCCTATGAACAGCAGAGAAGCACTGACAATAGTGTTTCCCCTGTTGTACAGAGGGTTGCTATAAGTCGGATACCGACTGGATGGCACCTAACAACAACAACAACAACAATTACCTTCTTTCAGAGCCATTTGGCATAACCTTAGTCCAAATGTGCATCACTTGTCAATAGTGTTGTGGTAATTGTAATAAACTGATAAATACTCTCTTTATCTCCCGTTTTACTTCTCTCCTCTCTGACTTCCAGAATATGACTGTTGTGACCTTTAGAAACTTCACTGAATGAAATGCTCCTGGGAAAATGAACTGCACTAATAAGGAGATCCAAATTCCCTTGACCACTATACTCAACCGTACATTTTCTGGCTATCTGTCCCTATCACTATCTATTCCACTGCCTCCCCAATGACTCTTGGGCCTTCAGACATATCAAATGTTTCTTGTTCTCTATATTCTTGAAAATGCAATTCCTTCCACCTTTAAAGCCCATTTTCTAGTCCCTTTCCTTTTTTTAATCAAACTTTTACTTTATATCTATGTCCAGGAAATATACTTTTCCTCCTAACTGTGATATTTCCCAATGTAGTCTCAGTGAAGTGATATATCAAGAAACCAATAAGAAACTTGGAGAGAGTTTAATTTAGGGATTATTTATAAAAGTGTAGATATTTCTATGTAACCACAAAGGTAGATTAGGACCCTAGGACTAGCAAATCTGGAAGCCATTATCACTATTTGGCCTGTTGGGGCAGGAGTAGTGCCTTATGGTTTGCCCTATACAGGAGATGTGGTGTGTACAATCTGCATTTGCCCTTCAAAGAGGAACTGGAGGATAAGTATGCTGTTCTCAGTGTCCTCACACTCTCCCCCTGCTTTCTTCTATTGTCTGAACCCAGCCTGAAAGCAGAAAGTAAGGCTATTGAAGTTGCCATAATATCTACTTCCTGGGAGCACTAAGCACCCTAGAGAAGAGTAGAAAGGGGATCTTGAAAGACAATTGAAAAACATTCAGTGCAGATGCTGTCTCTGGTGTACTTAGTCTCCAGAACATATATTTCCTGTGAAACTTAACAAATAATGTTCACACACATCCATTTTGTCATAAATTGAGAAGTCTTTGATCAAAGGGGCTGTATTTACATTTTCTTAGCATTTTGCCAAGAACGCCATATTTTAACAAATGTTTACACAAATGAGTGAATTGATGAATGGCAATGTCATGGTGAGGTCTGTTCCCCTATAAAACATGAGGAATCATTGCCATTTGAAGTTAATTATCTAATTCACCTTTTAATACTAGATTTGTGCTATAAGACATGGTTCTTTCTGTTAAGACTTCATGTCTGTTTCTCTTTTGAGTGGTATGTAAATGAGGGCAAGTGTGCACGTGTTGTTTACTTCATAATTTTTTGAAATGGTGATAGATCAGACAAATACCAGACAATTCACAGTCTTTAGATAAATATGAGAAAACAATTTCTGTAAGAAAATTATTTCTATTTAGTCATTTATTCACTTGATTTAACCACATGCTGCTATTAGTTATGCAGGGAAAATAGAGTTTTAATGACTCTTCAGAAAATGTTCACCACAGGAAGAAGTACTGAATGACTGGAATAGGCTAAGAAGATATTTATCTCTCTGTGTATTTTGTGGGTTTTAATACCATCACACCTATATGCTCCAAGAAAGATATTACAGTAGAACAGATGCTAACAAAGGGGTCTATAATTCATATGGAAATTAAGACTTCAGAAAAAGTAATGTCCTTTTTGATATATTAACTAGTCTAAACATAAAATAGAAATTATTTGATCTACCCTTCTATTAATCAGCATGACTATGGTTGCAATTAAAGATAACTTAGAAAAGAATATGAAGAGTTACTAGTATAATTCTGCATCTTATTTTATTTTATTTTTGTGTGTGGTACTTAAGGGTTGAACCCAGGGACTTGCTAAGCTACACAGGCTGCCTCTGGCCTTGAACTTGTGATCCTTCTGCCTTTGCCTCCTGAGTTGCTGGGATTACAGTCATGAACACTGTGTCAGGCTTTATTTTATTTTTCAATGAAGCAGTCTCATTAAAGAAATGTTGTTAACTGGTTGTGATCATTTTGAACGAGCCAAATTCTTTTTTTTAAAAATTGGAAATTTTTAATGTACACCTTAATGTGATTCATTCTGACATGCTTTTCATTGTGACATTTCCATATATGCATTTTGATGTACATTATTCATATAGGTTCCCCCTTACCCTCTTGTATGCTTCGCCCCCCCTCCCCATCTAAGTCTTCTCTATCATTTACTTGGTAATATTTTTCTATATGTCCTTGGGTTCCAGTTCTGTTTAAGGTAGAAACTTTTCCTGTAGTGAACTTTGTTTTTATCTTGTCAGAACAATTGCATACATTTTCTAGACCATTTATATTGACACCATTCTTAGTTTTTTTTTCGTTTTATTTTGATCCGACCTTTGAATAGGATTTTTTCTTCTTATAATTTTGATTCAGCTCCCACATATGAGTGAGAACATGTGGTGTTTCTCTTTCTGAGCTTGTGTTCGTTCACTTAGAATAATTTTCTCTAATTCCATCCATTTTGCTGCAAATGACCTTATTTCATTTTTCTTAATTGCTGAGGACAAATTCTTTTATAACAAGAAAACCAAGTTTTTAAGGGTTTGAAGAAGACATAAAAATCTTTAAAAATATGTGGATACTGATTTTCAAAGAGATGGTATCCATGTGAAATCCCTTTCAAGTTGGATATAGACTGGAGAATATTTCTGGACTCCTAAACTTAAATTCCTTTTCCCACATCATGCTACCTTATAATACTAAGCACTTATAGAGTAAGACATCATCTAAAATTAGGTAGTTAGATACTCCATAGCATTTGATGTGAGCCTGTGCTTTCTGGAGAGAGCTAAGGACTCTGTTACAGACTATAATGATTAACTTATTAAGACCTTGAATATAGAAACCCAAATCTATTTATAAACTACAGAACTAAAAAATGTCTCTGCTAAGGAAAGTTCATGGGTTGTAAGATACTGCTATTCATTATTTCCCTTCATCAAAGGAATATAGAAATATTCTTGTCCTTTTTATGGAAAACAGTTTTGCTTATTTTCTCTCT
>VMDO01037546.1:0-14227 GCA_007922755.1 Pedetes capensis | reverse complement strand
AGTTCGATCCCCAGCACCGTACAAAACCAGAGCAGGACGAGGCAGCCCACTCCCGAAACAATCTGGAAACAATCACCCATTGAAAACCCTATGAGGGACGCTATGAGTCAGACCGACTCCATGACACCTAACAACAACAAGGACCATATTTGTTTATTCCAAGTTAGTGAGCTTCCTCTGAACCTGTTGGGGATTTTTTTACAATGCACCCCATAACCAGGGTCCCTCATACTAGCATGAGGGACTGACCTTTAAGCTGACCCTAGGGCCACATTCCACTCACTCACTCCTACCCCTCCCATCGAGTGAGCAAAGATGACCCTTGACCAGCCTGACCAGCCTCAACCACCTCAATTTTGATTGGCTACCCCTAGCACCTCAGTTAAATAACTGCCCCTACCTGGCAGGTATGACAGTTCACCTGCTATACCTGTCAGGAATGCGTCCTGATTGGCTAACCCCAGTACACACCCCCCTCTGGGGCCCTATATAAGCAGGGCTCGTGGACCCCCTTGACCCCACCACTGTTCTCCATACTTCAACTGCTGCCCAGACCCCATCACCTTGATCCAGCACTCCCCAATCCAGCGGAAGATCTCCAAGCAAGCCTTTGTGTCAAGACCAGGGGCCCCGAAGCGTCGAAGGCTATAAGCAAGCCACAAAGAACCTCCCAATTCCTCCCATCCTTGGGTAGGAGGGAGGCAGAAAAGGCCAGCTGCAAGTCAAGACCACCAGACCTCCAGCCCAGTGAAACACCAACTGCTTGTAGCTGTGCCTTTAAGGCTGAGCTGTACCACCAGTGAGCCTGTAGCATTCTATGCTGCAGCCTTAGAGCTAGCACTTGAGCACTTGACAGGGACTGCTTGCTGGTTGCACCCCACTTGGGGAGTAACCTAATAAACTTCCCTCTCCTGTTTCCTGCAGAAGGTCTCCTGAGGTCCTTCATTGGTGCCTCAGGCCACTACACCAAGCCAGTCCAGTGGGTGCCCGATACCCACTTGGTGTCAGGGCAAGGCTCTGACCTCCGCCGGGCCTGAGCCGAACCCCCGACATGAACCTAAGTATTTGAGATCAGACACTGGTGGCTTTCTTTTGCACTATATGGTATTTTCAAAAAAAATAAGGAAGGATTTTAATAACAGAAAGTTTCCCGTGCAAGTCTCTGTATCCCAAGCGTCTAGAAAAATCTCTGGATGTGACAACAACAGTTGGCAGTGTACTCATCCTGTCCTCTCCTGGGGGGCCTTATTTTCGCTTGTCACCTGCCTGGCCCAGATGTTTGAATTTGAGACTTTGCTTTATACAAAAAAATATCTGGATACCCAAGGCAGAAAGAGAGAAGAGATGTCCTGCTACGGATGTTACTGTCCTCCCAGGTGACACAGAGCTGACCATCGGTCACCTGACCTGGCCCTGTTGAGCGAGGCCGAGTGTGTGGCTGTGTGATCCTTTGCTGAAGTAGCTGCTCTGCCCCTTGGGGGTCAGTGCCAGCTCCTCCAGGGAGGGCCAGGGCCCACATGCTTCCCAGGAGATCCAACCTCCCATTAGATCTGGGTTTTCTGCAAAACCTCAGCACCACCTAGCGCCTACTGGTGGCTGTTCATTTTCTGCTGCCCCAGGGCCTTTTCCCAACATGTGCAATTGCTCTCTTTCTTTCTGTGGGGTGGGGTCCCGTGCTTGGTGAGAGGGTTCTGCCAGCTCGAGGCTTTTGCAAAATGAGTTTTCAGAAAGGCCTGTTGTCTTCACTCTCTGCTTCCGTGTTCAGCTTGGTGGGCTGGGCGTGTGAAGGGGGCCATAGTCTGAGGAGGCTTCCAGAGGTGGAACACTTGGGCCCGGGCCTGGTTCTATAGCTAAAAACACCAGGAAAGCCGTGCAAGGAAGAAAGAAGCCTGTGGGCTGGTGCAGAGGCAGGGAGGTGGCAGGCGGGTTGGGGGAGCATCCAGTGTGTGGGTGGATAGAGAGCCTTCGAGCATCTGTTTTAGGGGAGCATTGATAAAGGACGGTGAAGAAGGAGGGACAGGTTGGCCCTGCATGCAAAAGTGTGCAAGAGCCCTGATACTCTCTGCCCCAAGGTCCACAGGCACCCCTGGAGGCTTAAGTCCCCACAAGAACTTGTTCGGATCTGTTTTTTTTCCAACAGCATTGGATGGGTTTGGAAGAGAGATAAGAGGAGCAATAAGGAGGAGACATGGGCCAAATCCCTCAGGGGAGGCAAAAGACTGAACTGGTGGCCTGGCTGGGAGTAGTGGGCAAGGAGAGGCCAATTGTAGGGACACTTCTGAGGAGCCGCGAGGAGAGCAAGGAAGATGGTGGAGTGTAGTGGACAGCACTACAATGTCTTCCTCCTGGCTCCTGGATGGTGGTGTCTCCATTAAGACAGAGGAAGGTGGGCTCAGGGAAAAACTGATGAGCCTGGGTTTATACTTAGATGTTGTTGTTGTTGTTGTTAGGTGCCGTGGAGTCGGTATCTGACTCATAGCGACCCTCACAGGGTTTTCAATGGCTGACTGTTTCAGGATTGCCTTGGGAGTGGATTGCCAGGCCCTGCTCCCATGTTTGCGGTGCTGGGAATTGAACTCGGGACCTCCGAGACTGCAGCACAGCGCTCTACCCACTGAGCTAAATCACAGCCCATTTTTATACTTAGATAAGCCATTAATATGCAAATCAGAGGTTTATTGTTAGAGTTCATTAGTGGTATCTGTCTGCACACTCTACAAACAATTTACAGGTACAATTTACGGATAAAAATGCATGCTTTTCAAACACGTAAAAGATTCATGTTGATAGGCATACAGAGACCTTTGTAGTTGTTAGGTGCCATCAAGTTGGATCCAACTCATAGTGACCCTAAGTACAGCAGAACAAAACACTACCCAATCCTGTGCCGTGCATATGATCTGTTTATGTTTGAGCCCAAGGCTAGAACCACTATGTTTCTTCTCATTTTGAGTCACATCACATCAGCAAACGGAGGTCCCAGGGGCTTTACTCCATTCCCCTCATTAAGGTTGACTCTACTATGAGGAGGCAACTCTTCCCCAGTGGTCTCTTGAATGCCTCCCAGCCTGGGGAGCTCATTTTCCAGCACTATATTTTTGACAGTGCTTCTCTGCTATTCATAAGGTTTTCAATGGCTAATTGTGTCGGGAGTGGGCTGCCGAGTCTTTGTCCCTAGTCTGTCTTAGTCTGGAAGCTCAGCTGAAACCTGTCTACCATGGGGGCCCTGCTGGTATCTGAAATACCAGTGGCAAGGCTTTCAGCATCACAGCAGCATGCAAGCCCCACAGCATGATAAGCTGACAGACACAAGGGGGCTTGACAGAGCACCTTGCCTCAAGGTAAAGTCATTTTCTTTCTGCCCTTGCTGCCTGGGAGAATCCTGTTCAGCTTTTGAAGCTTGGCAGGGATGTCATCTCATTCAGGCAGAACCACCAATTTCCCACCGCTCCTCCATGTTCCTTGCTTAGAGCAGACCCTAGCCCGCAGACCTGGAGTCCATGGGCCTGTCTCTCCCTTCCTCTGTGACAGGCACACTGACTTAATCTTTAAGTCCCCCAGCTGGCGCAGAGTTTAATATATGGTTGTTGTTGTTGTTAGGTGCCGTTGAATCGGTAGCCAACTCATAGCGACCCTGCGTACAACAGGCAAAACACTATTGTCAGTGCTTCTCTGCTGTTCATAGGGTTTTCAATGGTGGATTGATTTTTGGGAGTGGGTTGCTGGGCCCTTCTTCCATAATATATGGAGGTTGTCATTAAAACTTGAAGACCAAATACATCATGTTGCTTATATCCTTGTTATAGCTTTAGGACCGAGCCACAGGGCAACTCGAAGACTTGAATCAGATCACGCCATGATTTCAGACCAGATCCCTAGGCACATTTCCTCCAGCTTGGAATTTTCCAGGAGACTCACACTCAAATTTTATAAATCTTGTGTTTTCCTCATGCGGTGAGTTATAAATTCTAGCTAGAATAGAAATTGGGATTTCTTTTTTTGAAAAGACAAAAGACCTGGAGGCAATACACAGGCTCCTCTTCCCAACTGGTGACACGCACCACATTTTTTTTCTAGATTGTTGTTGTTAGGTGCCATCGAGTCAGTGTCTGACGCATGGCCACCCTATGTACAACAGACAAAACACTATTGTCATGATTCTCTGCTATTCATAGGATTTTCAGTGGCTGATTGTTTTTTGGGAATGGGTCGTTAGGTGCTTCTCCCAAGCCTACAGCACCTGGTGTTCCCACGTGGTCTCCCACCCAAGTACTAACCAGGTCTGACCCTGCTTAGCTTCTGAGATCTGTCGGGAATGGACACCATAGTGGTACGGCTGCAGGCTTTTTCTACATTGAGGAATATTACTATATACTTATGATTTTAACAAACACGGAAGCATTATAAAGTTGGGATGGATCTGATGTTTGAAGAAGAATGAGAGGAAATGTTTTTTTTTTTGGTGAAACTAATGACTGCTCTTATGTTTGTCTTGTTTTATTTTGCCTTTGGCGTATCAGGGATCAATGCAGGAGCTTGCCCGTGCTGGGCATGCGCTATACCACTGAGCCACACTTCCAGCTCCTAGGCGCTATCACTAAGGTACAAATGACATGCTACTTCACTCATTTTCACATACGCCCTTCGCCATGACTCCTATGCCCAGCCATGGGCATCAGGTCCTCCCACAGACAGGCAGGAGGACCCAGGGATGGGGAACATGGCCCTTCCAGGGGGATCTCCGCCATCCACTTTAGCCTCTCTCTGCATCTGTTTCCTCAGCTGCAAAATGGGGTGCAGATGATAATAATACCTATCTTAGGGGTGGCTGTGAGGATTGAATGAAGCCAGAAGTGCAAAGAGCTAGTGACAGCGGCTGACACTTAGCAAGTCTGCAGAGAACAGAAGCTGTTTTTGTCATTACGGTGAGTGGCAACCTATTGACTTATTCAGTCTGTAGTTAATTCATTTGGAAAACATTTATCGACTTAGTGACCAAGAATGTTGATGCCTTTGAGAAATGCCATAGCATATATTTTAAAGGTTTCTTGGTCCATGTCTGTGTTTCTCATCCGTAGACATGCATTGGCATTATCTGGCTTGTTCCTGAAAAATACTCTTCTGGGCAGCAACCACACTAGGACCTCTGGAGCTCGGTCTGTGGCTGCCATAATGATGACAGTTCTGCCAGGTTATGCCCAGGGCAGGGCATTCTCCTCAAGCCAGCACCAGCCCTACACACCTTGAGAGCGGGTGCCTTATGGTGAGCACCCACGGGCCTCATTTACCTCACCTGGTGGCTGACTTTCCTCAAACCATTAAAATAGCAACTCCACAAGGGCAGGGATTTTTCCCAATTTTATCGCCCACTATTCTAGCACACCTGCAGCTGTAGCCCTGTGGCATCCCATCCCAGCAGATCTCAGAAGCTAAGCAGGGTTGGCCCCTGGTTAGTACTTGGATGGGAGACCGCCTGGGGAACACCAGGTGCTGTAGGCTTGGGAGACGGACCCAGCAACCCAGTCCTAAAAAACAATCTGCCATTGAAAACCCTATGAACAGCAGAGAAGCACTGACAATAGTGTTTCCCCTGTTGTACGCAGGGTTGCTATGAGTCGGACACTGACTTGATGGTACCTAACAACAACAACAATTCTAGCGCAGTGGTATCCCTTATCCGCAAGGAATAATTCCCAAGACTTCTACCTGATGCCTTTAACCAAAATTGGTACCAAATTCTCCACAGTCTCTGCAATAGCACGGCACATGGGATACACCCTTGATAAATATTTATTCAAAGAATGGGAAAATGGGGGTGCAAGCAGGTCCGCCCTCCTACCACGCAAGCCACAGCTGCCTCTGTGCTGGAGGCTACTGCGTGTGCTCTGCACACACCAGAGGGATAGAGCCCTCGACTTCAGATAGCCAATGCTTCCGGAAGGGACCTGGGGAGGGCAGCTGGGACGATTTTCCCCAAACCAAAGGAATTCGTGTCTCCCCATCACAATGTGTACCATGTCTGCATCCCACTTGAACTGTTATTTATTTAGCAGATTAGATTCCTGTTCAATTTACGCTTACTTACATACATTTCTCAGACAAAGGTATCTTACCAAAATCAGTTCTGCAAAGGAAAATCTACTATTGTTTGCCATGAATAGAAAGGTAACTATAAACAGAAGAATAGGCGAAAGAAATCACCTGGTTTGTTGGGAGCCAGTGCGGTGGTGCACACCTGTAATCCCAGCAGCTCGGGAGGTGGAGGCAGGAGGATCTCAAGGTCGAGACCAGAGGCAGTCTGCGTAACTTAGCGAGACCCTGTCTCAAAAAAAGTAAAAAAATGGGCTGGGGGTGCAGCTCAGTGGTCCAGCACTTGCAGAGCATGCAAGCGTGAGGCCCTGGGTTCAACCCCCAGTACCACAAAAAAAAAAAAAAAAAAAGAAAAAGAAATTTGGTTGGAGGCTATTGCTTGCTAAAAGATGTGAGCCTGCACCCTCCTCTTTTACCATGCCGAAGAGAGGTTTGGAGACACTGGGGAACTGTGGAAGACATATGAGCATTGCTCTGAGACATTCTCCAAGAGGGAACCAGAGGCTAGAAAGACAGTCTTAATGGGATCCCCCTCTACCCATGAGTTGTTATTGTTCTTAGGTGCTGTTGAGTAGGGTCCAACACGTAGCAACCCTATATACAACAGAACAACACTGTGCCAGGCACATGATCTTTTTTAATGTTTAAGCCCATTGTTGCAGCCACTGTGTCAATCCATTTAATCTGAGGGTCTTCCTTTTTATCATTGACCCACCACTCTCCCAAACATGATGTCCTTCTCCAGGGATTGGTCCTCTCTTGACAACATGTCCAAAATATGTAAGAGGCAGTGTAACTATTCTTGCTTCCAAGGAACACTCTGGTTGCACTTCTAGGACTGATCTGTTGGGGTTTTTTGGAGGTCCATGGTGTATTCAGTATTTGTCTCCAGCGCCATAGTTCAAAAGCATCAATTCTTCTGTCTCCCTATTCAACATCTAGCTTTCATAAGCATATGATGCAACTGAAAGCATCATGGCATGAGTCAGGTGCGCCTTTGTCTTCAATGTGACATGTTCACTTTTCAACACTTTAAAGAGGTCTTTTGCAAGAGCTTTTCCCAATGCAATGCATCTTTTGATTTCTTGATTGTTGCTTCTGTGTGTGGTTTGTAGAACCAAGTAAAGCAAAATCTTGGACAACCTGGATCTTTTCACCATTTATCATGGAGTTGCTTATTGACCCAGCTGTAAGGATTTTTGTTCTGAGGTTGAGGTGCAGTCCATACTGAAGAGTGTGTTCTTTGACTTTCATCAGTAAATGTTTCAAATCCTCTTCAGCTTCAACAAGCAAAGTTGTATCATCTGCATAATGCAGGTTGTTAATGAGTCTTCCTCCAATTCTGATGCCATGTTCTTCCTCATAAAGTCCAGCTTCTTGGATTATTTGCTCAGTATAAAGATTGACAAGGTACAGAGAAAGGATACAGCCCTGATGCACACCAAGAAGTGTTTCCTGTTCTGTTCCAACGACTGCCTCCTGGTCCATGTACAGATCCCTCATGAGTATAATTAGGTGCTCTGGAGTTCCCATTCTTCACAGTGGTATGCATGAGTTAGTATTATTTAATGCCATAACCTTGTAAATCACCCAAACCCATCCATACGGTACCCAACCATCAGTGGCATTTATGTAACTGGAGATCTCCAGCTATTCCAATTTCCCTATTTTACAAGACTGGGACCCAAAGAGGAGCAGGAACCAATCTACCCAAGGTCTAGCCATTTGTTCATCCATGCACTCAAACCCCTGTGAGTCACATCCAACTCAACGACACCTAACAACAACAACAACAACCACCACAACAACAAAACACTCATTTGACTTCTATCTGTTTTTTTTTTCCCTGGTACTGGGGGTTCAACTGAGGGCCTCACGCCTGCATGCTCTGCAAGTGCTGGACCACTGAGCTGTGCCCACAGCCCTTTTTTTTTTTTTTTTTTTTTTTTTTTTACTTTTTGAGACAGGGTCTCACTAAGTTACGCAGACTGCCTCTGGTCTCGAACTTGCGATCCTCCTGCCTCCGCCTCCTGAGCTGCTGGGATTACAGGTGTGCACCACTGTGCCCAGCTACTTCTATCTGTTGAGCACTTCCCATATGCCTGGTCCCAGCCATCATGCAACCAAGGGAAGCCAAGGGCAGAAGTGGAACTGTGCCTTGGGTCCTGCACTTGCTGTACAATACCCTTTCCCTGTGCCTTCTCATCTGGCAGAAGGTGGGTGTCCCTCTGCCTGCATGAGGAACATGGGCCCTTCGTAGTATGCTAGCATCTTTTCACTTTAAGAAAGTAGCTACGTTTCCATCCCAGCCTGGGCTCCGAGTCCCCGCAGCATGCACTTTGAGAAGGCTGCTAATTTCAGCGTCTGGCGTCCAGACCCAGACGTCAAAACAACCACCTTTCATCTCAGGTTCGTACACAGAAAACCTTCAATATTAGGAACAGATAGCCTGAGAGGTGGGTTCACGTCTCTCAGCAAGACTGCTGTAACTTAACCCTCCCCACCCGACCGAGGCCTTCCCTCTGCCTCGCAGGTATTGCAACACAAACGTTCCTTTCATTTGACTGATTGAAGGTCTCCAACCTGCAATAAATGAAACCTCTGATCCCCTTGAATCCAATCACTTTTTCTTTGATTCTCCTTTACTTCTATTTCTTCATCCTTTGTTCTATAATTCGAGTCAAATTTCCCTTTAGAAATTGAAAGAATGTGTGCAGGGTTTTCCTGCCTATTTTTTTTTTTAAACCAAGCTCTAGTGCAACTGCTGGCTCATGGACCAGAATATTAAGATCGGATTCAATGGCAGACTGTCTCCAGCAATGTGCTTTGCATGTCATTGTCCCTCCCGGTGTGGGCGATGGCTGTATAAATTAGCCTCTGTGAACCAGGCCCTGAAGCTGACTTCCCAAGTAACCCCTAGGGTCGAGAGGAAATAAGACTAAAGATCTTTTTTTGAGAGCACTCAGCTAGCCATGCACAAAGACATACAAGTTGGCATCTGGCTATAGAGCTGAGTGTTTAATTGTCTGCATAAGGGACTCGGGTCATCCCATAATATTGAGTCCTCAGTTTCAGGTAACAGCCAGGAATCTGTTAGTCTCTGGAGTGACCAGTGTGTATCTATTAGCCACTTCAGAAGACAAGCAGGGTCTGTGAGAAGCTGAGGATGCCTTCTGTGGGTTCATTTTTCTGGTTGTGCCCCACGTCCACTTATCCAGGACATTGGTCCATTTAGTGGTCTTGGCCTTACATTTGGGGTAGCTTAAGTCATAGGGCATAGTGCTGGCGAGTGCATGCTAGTAAGACCACCTTTCTCCTTAACCCATTTGTCCCTTGGAGGTGGCGTGGAAGGCACCAGGAGGAGTGGTAGACAGTTTTCCATCACTATGACCAAAGACCTGAGAAAACAACTTGAAAGGAAGAAAATTTTATTTTGGCTCACAGCTTCAGAGGCGTCAGTCCATGGTTGGCTGGCTCCAATGCTTTTAGGCTTTTGGCATGGTGGAACCATCATGGCGGAAGGGTGTGGTAGAGGAATGCAGCTCACTCCAGACAGCCAGGAAGCCGGGAGACAGACAGGAAGAGGCCAGGGACAAGAGGCAGAGCCTTCAAAGACATACCCCTGGGGAACTACTTCCTCCAACTAGGGCCCAACTCCTAACATTTCCTTCAACTATGACCTCATCCGTAGATTAACCCATTGGGGAAGTTAGCACTCTCGTGACCCGATCATCTCTCAATAGCACCACCAGCTGGAGAGCAGGCCTGCCACACAGGAGCCTGTGGGGGACACGTCATACCCAAGCCACAATGGGAGGCAATCTCAGGAATGTGCTACCATGCTGTGCTGTGGGCTGAGTGCTTGTGTCCTCCCAAAGTTCACGTGTTGAAACCTAATCCCAATGTGATGGTATCAAGAGACAAGGCCTTTGGGAGGGCACTAAGTCACTAAGTGCTCCTAGAAACGGGGCCTGGGGGAGTCGGTCTGTACTTTTCAGCAGGTTGAAGATGCAGCAAGGAGGAGGCATATATGAGAAACAGGACCTCACCAGACCCTGAATCACTAGCCCCTGGATCTTAGGCTTTCAAGACCCCAGAACTGCAAGAAATAAATTTCTATTGTTTAGAAGTTGCCTGGTCTATGGTATTGTGTGTGTGTGTGCATGTGTATGTGTCTATGTGTGTGGTCCTTTGAGGTTGAACCCAGGGCCTTGCACATACTTTGTAAGTACTATACCATTGGGCTACACCCTAGCCTACCTTGTGTCTTTTGTCGTAAAACAGGGTCTCACCTAGTTACACAGGCTGCCTCTGGCCTTGAAGTGATGATCCTCCTGCCTCCACTGGCGGAGTCACTAGGATTACAGACGTGAGCTACGACGTCTGCTGGTTTATGGTGTAGGGAAAAATTGGGAGGAAATTGGTAAAAACTCCCAAACTGGGAAAATGGCGTTTGAATATCTGGTTTGTAAATTAGAAATCTACTTGGTTACATGTTTGTACGAAACCCTTCCTGATTGGACAATTGGACTGAAAGCTGATTGGCTCAGGCCATTCCATGGGCGAACTATATAAAGAGCTGCGCTGCGGCAGCTCGACCTTTTTTGGCACGGCCTTTCTGGCATCCCTTTCTGCGCCTTCTCGCCTGTTCCTGCCCGGACCACAGATGAGGAAGCGCCTCTCCGGCTGCTCTCCCCCGAACCTTTGATGAGGAAATAATGCTCTCCCGCTGCAATCCTCAACAAGGAAAGGAACCTGCTCTCCGTCTGACCAACGATGAAGCAACAGCTGTCTCCTCCTGACCACCGAGACGACCAACACAGGTGTTTGCCCCTGGAAGGCAAAAGTGCCTGAGGCTTTTCCTTTCTCCCGTCTCCGCTGGGTCCCGAGGGCCGCAGGAGTCTGCGCCCCTCACCTGAGGGTCCCCAGTGAATTGTGTTTAGTATCTGTGTGCGCGGCGGCGCAGCCCGTCTGAACCTTCAGGCCGGACCGGGAGGCGCGCACCCCACATAGATTTGGCGCCCGAACGTGGGGCCCAACATAGTTGGTGGCCCGTACAGGGACCCAACATTATGGTATTTCAGCATAGCAGCATAAACAGACCCAGAGACACTCCTTAACCTTTATCCCGCAGCTTCCCAGGGTTGGCCAGGCTTCCTCAGCCTGTGCAAAGCCCTTGCCTTCCAGGACCTCCCTACTGATGACCTGGCCTCTCACTCACCTACCCACGGCTGTCCTCAGCCTCTCAGACGGGCCCAGGCACTCTGCCTCCTGGGATCACCCCCAGCATCGTTCTCCCCCACACGCCACCAGCATCGGCCATCTGAATGAAAAGTAAATGGCAGAACTAATAGATCGTCTCTTCTGAGAACAAATCATTAGGATCCTGGCTTCCATCTTGGATGACTGTGGTTTCCTTCTCCTCTCTCTTTCTTCCTCCCTCCCTTCTTCCCTTTTATCTCTCGCTCTGGAGAAAGCAAGCTGTCAGGTTGTGAGCAGCCCAAGGACGAGGTCCACATCACGAGGAACTGAAGCCTCCAACCCATAACCAGTGAGAAACAGAGGCCTCTAGCCAAGAACCATGCGAGTACGTTCGGAAGTGGACGCTCTAGCTCCAAGCAAGCCTTATGGGGATGTCAGCTTCTGCTGAAATTTTGACCGTAGACTCAATGGAGATGCAGCGCCACCCAGTGGAGCGGCGACCACGCGCAAATCAGGAAGTCTTCACCCAGAACCCAATCAGCTGCGCTGTGGTCTTGAACTTCACTGCTCCGCAACTGTGAGCAATCTCATTTTGTTGCAGATGCCACCTAGTTCATGGGATTTTGTTATAGCAGCGCAAACTAATGAAGACAAGCTCCCACCAAGGCCTTGCCCACCTGGGGGCCCCAGTAGTTCCTTGGGATCTTTCTTCTCTCCTGTGAGTTTAAATGGTTTTTGGCATTTAACCGAGGCTTTCTACCATCTCACGGACCCAGATGTCCATGCAGTCTCCTCTCTGAGTAGCAGGTCTCAGCAGGCCCAAGATACCTGCCCATTCTTCCCACCTGCTCGCTCTGCCCCCCGCCTAGATTCAGAGTCCTGGAGCTCCCGGGTGGGATCTGGGGTTCTTTCCTGGAGACAGTTTCCTCATGGTGCCAGAGTGGCTGGTGTGCTGGCAGAGAGGTGGGCCATGGGAGGGTGACTGGGGGGCCGGCTGGCCGCTGCAACAAGTAAGTGCTTCATGCCTGCGATTCAGCCATACTGTGCTGGGAGGCGCTGTGTGCCTAGGCCTCAGAACAAAGCGGAGGGAAGCCAGGCAGGTCGTAGCCCTCAGAGCTCACAGCTTGGCCAGGGTCAGGCAACGCTGCACTTTCCCTAAACCAGTTGCTAAGTAGAGCCGACAGGGGCGATGAGAGTTGATCAGTAAACATTAATTGAGCATGTACTCTGTGCTACCCATGACTCTGTCCAGAGGCTGCAGCAATCCATGTAACCGAACAGAGGGAACATTCTTTAGAAGGGATCCTGATATATTTTGCCAACTCACGTTCATGCATCCATTTCTTTTCATTTTTTCTTTTTCTTTCTTTTTTTCTTTTTCTTTCTTTCTTTCTTTCTTTTTGTGTGTGTGTGTGTGTGTGTGTGTGTGTGTGTGTGTGTGTGTGTGTGTGTGTGTGTTACTTAGTGGTTGAACCCAGGGCCTTGTGCATACTTTGTAAGTGCTCCACCACTGGGCTGCACCCCCAACCCACTTTTTATTTTTTATCTTGAGACAGGGTCTCGCAAGCTATGCAGGCTGCCTCTGTCCTCGAACCTGTGATCCTCCCGCCTCCACCTCCCAAGTTGCTGGTATTACAGGCATGAGCCACTGCACCTGGCTACCATGCATCCATTTAATAGGTGTTTATTGAGCTCCTTCTGTATGCAAGGCACTGTTCCAGTTGCTGAGAATACAAAACTGAACAAAACAGAAAACTCTCCCTGCCCTTGCAAGCGTATGTTCTAGATGGGGGAAAAGAAAAGAAACAATGAGGGCCCTTGCTGTTGCTTTCCCAGAAGGATGAGACGAGGGTTCCAGGGCAGGAGGTTTCTTAAGGAGGAGCTCTCAGGGGAGATCGGTAAGGGACGAGGGAAGCAAGACCAGAACAGAGAAGAAGCCAAGCAGAAGGGCAGTTGCCCTGGAGGCCCCAGCCTTACCATTATTTCTCAGGATCTGCTTCTCTGCAGGTGCTGGCCCTTTACTCCAGACCCACTGGCTGTGGGCTGGGAGGAGGAGGAGAGCAGCTTGCAGGCCCTTCTCTGCGGCCCTGCCCAACAAAGCAGCTACAGAGGCTCAAGGATCGCGTGGAAGGAAGCAGCAGGTGTGAGCTTCCGCAAAGCCACTCACAGAGGTAGGGAGCAGACACCCAGAACCAGAGCAGTGGACCCAAGGGGGTCCTGGCAGAGCATCACGGGACCCAAAACTGCACAGTGGCCGGTGGGATACCCATAACCGTTTGGGGAGGGGCGTTATGTCTCCACTTCTGACGTTTCCTCCGGGCATGGGGCTGCAGAAGGCCTGGGGTCCCCCTGTTCCCTTTACTTCCTCTGCCCCAAGGCAGGGGGCTGACTTGGCTAATGAAGGCCTCGAGAAGGAATGTACTGAGCACAGGTGGCTGGTTCCTGCCTCATCCCTGGCCCATGTCTCTCTCTTTTAAGAACCAGGGCAGAAGCCAGGCGTGGTGGCGCACGCCTGTCATCCCAGCGGCTCGGGAGGAGGAGGCAGGAGGATCACAAGTTCGAGACCAGAGGAAGTCTGTGTAACTTAGCGAGACCCTGTCTCAAAAAAAAATGGGCTGAGGGTGCAGCTCAGTGGTCCAGCACTTGCAGAGCATGCAGGTGCGAGGCCCTGGGTCCAACCCTCAGTACTGCAAAAAAAAAAAAAAAAAAAAAAAAAAAGAACCAGGGCAGGACAGAGGGTCGGTGGTGTAGCTCAGTGGTAGAGCACTTGCCTGGCATACGCAAGGCGCTGGGTCCCATCCCCAGCACTGCTCAATAGGAAGCAGGAAGAGGAAGAAAAGGAAGAGGAGGAGAGGAAGAAGGAGAAGAAAAATAAGGAACTAGGGCAGAGAAGGGGATTGGTACCTGGGCGCTTCCAGAATCCCTGGCACCAGGA
>VMDO01037545.1:0-14219 GCA_007922755.1 Pedetes capensis | reverse complement strand
TGTCAATTCTCTCCTTACCACTACTTATGCAATATTTCCTTATGAAACACTATGTTTCATAATTTCAGCATTTATATTGTAGGTAAGCAGATACTTAGATGACAGAGTCTTTAAAATATGAATGACATTAGTTCTTCCATGATTTAAGAACTAACTTGAAATAGCAGTCAAGTTGCAGTGCTAGAAGTAAGGGTTTTCAATGATATTCTTATATCGTTTTGGAAAAGGCAGGTGATAATTTTCATGGTTTCTAGCTGTGAAGACATTAGTTGAATCTGAAGGAGACTGAAGGTGCTTTTCCAGGGAAGAAATACAGTGTTATAATAAGGAGCTTAGTCTCTGCTTGCATTCAAATTCTGGCTCAAGCGCATGCTCCTGTGTGACTCATTTCTAGGCCTTATTTCCAAAATCTGCCCACTGGTATAATGACCTCCTACCGTGGTACTTGTTAGCCTGCAGCCTGAGCCCTGTGGCATCGGATCCAGTCAGATTTCCGAAGCTAAGCTGGGTGGGGCCTGGTTAGCATTTGGATGGGAAACTGCCTGGGAACACCAGGTACTGTAGGCTTGGGAGAAGGACCTGGCAACCCACTCCCAAAAATCAATCTGCAATTGAAAACCCTATGAGCAGCAGAGAAGCACTGACAATAGTGTTTCTCCTGTTGTACGTAGGGTTACTATGAGTTGGATACTGACTCAAGGGCACCTATCAATGGTACTTGTGCGATAATGCAATTTGCACCATATCTTCATAAAATAAGCTCTTGATGTATGGTATGTGCTAGCTTTTGACATTATTCCTAAAACACACACACACACACACACACACACACACACACACACACACACTCTCCTGGAAACCACAAAAGCAACATTAAACATGAGCAGTCTCTATCTGTTTCTCCAGATACTCTGAAAGAAAGAGAGCCATGGAGGATGGAAGGATTCAGCTCAGCTGTGAGGTCAACCACTTCCGAAGAGGAAAGGAAGAAACTCCAAGAAAGACCTGTTAACAGAGAATGAGGCATTTTAAACCAGAGTGGTCTGGTGCATATTTTGAAGTAAGATCTGTAAAATCTGGCATGGAAAGAAAATTGTCACCTCTCTCTTTACCACCTTTCCTTCTGTTGCTTTGTGCAGTAAAGCCGTACTTTGTAGAAGAAATCTAACACAAGTTAACAATAGTGAAGCCAATGTTATATTGAAATCCTCCTAAAAGCCAACTCTGTTTGACTTAAGAGGTTTCAAGCTCCTGAAATCTTGTTTTAGACAAACCAATAGAAATGGTATCATGATTTCATCTAGCATGAGCTTTTAGGGCTTATATAGTTCTATTTCCTCTAGCTTTATTCAGTAAAATAAAGAACAGATTTTCAAAAATGTGTTTCCTTTACCCAAGAAAAGTTTAATAACCCAATAACAAAGTTTGAGGAAGTATTTGCAGTATTTTTTTAATGTTATTTATAGGGGTATATATCTCTTAAATGCTTATTTTATGAAGTGTTCACACACAATTTAGTCCTTCGTGCTTTCACTATAGAATGATGCACACACCATTCTATAGTACCAATTAAACCTTTCACAAGTAAATCAAAATATTATGATTCAATTAATCTTGGGATTTTTATACATATCTGTTTCTGAACCTGTCTTAAGAAAATGGTCCTACAAAATTTTATGCATTGGAAAAAGATTTTATGAAATACTACCAGCTCAAGTGAAGAATATTAAGGTAATATAAATTCTATAATTATGCTTATTTTACCATAACTTAGAAACTACCACAATTCTGAATTATACTAAAATTCAATTCAATGCTAGAGGTGTCCTTTATTTAGTGAAATTTTTTCTCTGAAGCTCCTAATAAGTATATTTTTCTTTAACATTAACTTGGAATTAATTTAGCAAATACCTTTTTATCTCCATGGAAAGATTTATGTTGAAGAAATCATTGTGTTTGCAAGAATATTTATTTCTGATTATTGTATTCTCAAATTTTACTTATGGAAAAAGCTAAAATGATAAATTTCCAGTTTACTAATGTTATCAGTAAATAATTCAATTTAAAATTCTACATCTCTGTTTCTGATATGGCAGCCACTAGCTTCATGTAGCTATTGAGAATTTAGTTTGTTACCAGTCTAGTTTAAATACTGAATTTTAAAATTTATTCAAATTTAACTAATTAGTTGCTGCACATGGCTAGAATCTACCACAGGGGTAGCACAGACATGGAGGATGTAAGTTATTTATGCCTGGATATCATTTTAAGAAATTGTTGAAAATCATAGATGAATCAGGTAACTAAACAATTCCATTAATGACTGCAGTATTACATTATTACAAGTGATAGTCAACCATTAGCACCCCATGTCATTGGATAAATATATAATTTCACTTCTAATAGATTCTTACACAATATGCAGCACTCAGAAGGTAAAACATAAAAGTATAACTAGATCATTTTATTCATTTTTCTTTTAGTAAACGTTTACCTGATGCGCACCACATGATAAGCAATGTGGATTCAGACAAACCTCAAAGGATCCTCCTCCCATTGATTTTATATTTATTTAATGTTTACTTTGTCCCAGGTACTCTGAGTATATGTTTTGTCCTAAAGGAGAAAGAGTCCAGAACAGAAGAGCCTTCTAATTAGAAGGAAGAGACTTAGTGCCACAGCACTGTAATGCTGTAGCAGCACAATTAAGGAGAATTGGAATTCATAAATGACCACGGAAGTCCCTTGGGACAGAACTGGATGTTGAAGATTGAGAGGAGTTAGTGAGGAACCATCCTGAGCAGAGAACTTGTATGAATCAAGATACTGGAATGAACCAAGATGGCACCGTCAGAGAACTGGAGACATAGTATGGTGACTGGGAGATAAAGCAAGGTCAAGATCCTCAATATGTCAAGAGATAAGCTAAAGGGTTACATTTTATGCTGAAAGTTACAAGGAGTAACTAAAGAATTTTAAGGAGCAAAGTGAAGAGAGTGGATTAATATTCAACAAAGTTCTCTCTGAAGACCAATTATTAAAAAATAAAAGATGCACAAAAATCCATGTGAAAAATATTTCTGTTGCTCCAAGTAACCCACAAATGAAGTAAGTTTTCATGAGATCCTAAAAGAGAAAGGCTTTTTCTGGGAGTGAGACAATCAGCCATTGAACCATGAAGCACTTAGTCAAAAGTCAGTAATAAAAAGACAAGAAAGAAGAAAACAAAGAGAAAAACATTGAGTCTTAGGAACTCTGTTCACAAATCAGGTCCATTGGCAGAGACTGCTGAGCTGGAAATGCATGCAAAATAATGTTACTGACTTAACAAGATAGATTTTCAGTGGTTGTACAGCAGTATGAAAAGAAAGACACTTGTAGGAATCAGAAACAATCTTTGAAGATGAGAGAAGAGCATCTAAATATCAAAATCCTTGTCTTTACCACTATATTTCTAAAAGGAGCCTAATACTTTGCAAAATATCATGTGTTCAATAAATATATATTAATATTTATAAATGCTATTAATAATAGAATGCATCATAAGAACTAGACACAAGAATTACAAAAATATTTAGATTAATAATTCACCACAGTATTCCCAAAGGTCCCCAGTATACTGAGACCCCTGGGGTAGCTGGTGTGGGTCATCCAGCCACTGCAGCAAACTCGACCCTTGCAGACACCCTCATTTCAGCTCTTTGTGGAGCTTCAGGTGTCATGTGGCTGCAGTTTGAACCACTTGCCTCCAAATAAACAATTTATCTATGGCAAAGCCTCTTTTCTGGTGAATGTCAAACAGAAAATTTAAACTATGAATTCCCTTTCTTAATAATATTAAACAATGTCATCTATGTAATTAACCCTTTATCACTTGGAACAAAGATAAGCCTAATAAAACTAGGAGTGATACTTGTGCCTGACTACATACCAGAATCTTCTGTAAGCTCCTGAAAAAAAAGGATTCCTGGGGTTTTCCCTCAGAGATATAGATTCAATTATGCACAGAATAGTGGTATTTTTATTTTTATTTATTTATTATTTTAAAGCTCCAACTTCAGCTATGCTTGAACAATAGAAATACATGAATGTCCAAAATGGATCCTGGTTGCTCAGATAGAAGGTAAAATTTGCATATAATCTGCTTCCTTTGGCCATTAGCCTTCCCAGACCCTCCCACACAAAAAGCAGCTTCCCTTGCTAGTTCCTTGTAGGGATACCCACATGTCAAGAACAGCTTGTTAAGGCTACTTGCATAGGAAGCGCCCTTTATATTTCCTAATTATTATTTTCAAGGATACGTGTGGGATCATGCTGAGAAAGCAAGACTTCTTTCTCCCTGAATCTACTCAGCTCTTCATTTTCTAATTAATTAACTTATCAAACTGTTATGGTTAAATGTGCCAACAGTGAGAACAGAAGACCTCCCCCTGATCTTAATCTCTCCTCCTCCTCCTCCTCCTCCTCCTCCTCCTCCTCCTCTTCCACCACCTCCTTCTCTCTCCCTCTCTCTCTCTCTTTCTCTTTCTCTCTCTCTCCCTGTCTCCTCTCCTCTCTCCTCTCCTCTCCTCTTCTCTCTTCTCTGCCTTCCTCTCTCTTCTTCCCTCCCTCTCTGCCTCCACTCAACTCATAGGAAAGAACATAACACTTGTCCAAAGCCTATGCTGCAAACATAGAAATCATTTTTCCAGGAAGACCCCCAAACTAGTACCTATTTGAGCACAAATGGGGGGTGAGACCAGATTCTGCCTCAGTGACTTACATTATCTTTGGCAAAAACTCTTAACTATAGCCAGGGTGTGGACTACTAGAAGCAAGAGAGAATTACAGTAACTGCCATGTGAGTCTCTGTTGTTATTTCCACATAGTCACTAGTGGGTATATTTATTAAGACGAAAATGCTGGCAATTTTGTTGTGACAGGCATACCTCCATCTGAACTAGGTATTCCTGAAAATAACACGCTATAACTTTCTTTAAAACAAATAAAAATCAAGCTTTACACACTTTGCATTTATGAAAAAGAGCTCAATTATGCATTCTTCCTCAAGGCCCATAAATCTTAATTTAAAAAAAAATGCATTAAGAATATAAAAGACAGGAATGCCAGGAAATATGAATGGAATAAATGAAATGTACAAGAATGTTCATAAGAATATAGTAACCTAGATGTCAGTCAACAGTAGAGTAGATACATTATGGTAAATTCACACAGTGACTATTAGACATCAATAGAAATGAAAGAAATATAAGTATGTACAACAATACATTTGTGTCGTAAACATTTTGAGCCAAAGAAGCCAGGCATAAAAACTTCTTACTGAGCTGGGTGCTGTGGTGCACACCTGTAATCCCAGCACCTCAAAAGGCTGGGGCAAGAGGATCTTGAGTTCAAGGCTAGGGGTACCCTGCACAATTTATAGAGATCCTGTCTCAAAATAAAAATAGTAAATAGTAAATAGTAAATAAAATAGTAAAAAGGAGGGACTGAGTTCAGTGGTAGAGTGCTCTGGATTCAATCTATTACATAAATAAATAAATAAGTATTTCATTTGTTGTTGTTGTTATGTACCCTCTAGTCAGGTCCCACTCATAGAGATTCTATTTACAACAGAACAAAACACTACCCAGCACTATACCATACCCTGCACTATGTCTGACAGTGCTTCTCTGCTATTCATAAGGTTTTCAATGGCACATTGTTTCAGGAGTGGGCCCCTGGATCCTTCTCCCAATACTACAGCACCCGGCATTCCCAGGTGGTCTCCAATCCAATTACTAACCAAGCCCCACCCAGCTTAGCTTTAGAGATCCAACAAGATCAGATACCAGGGTGGTATGGCTGCAGGCTAAAAACCTCATACAATTCCAAAAAGAGGGCAAAGTATTCTATGGTATAAGAAGTCAGCAGTTCAGCTACTTCTGAGGAAAAAGAAAGGAACATATGGGGAGTTGTTTAAAATGGGGAGAACTTACACCAGTGTGTTCATTTGTAATGCTTAACTGAACTATACACCTGTGATGGCTGTACATTTCAGCATGTTAGACTTTACTAAAAATTGTAAATTATTGTGTGGAAGCTCATTATTTAAGGGTGATTATTTAATTGCATTAGCTTTGAATCAGTGTGAGGTGATAAAAAGAGAATACACAATTTGACTAATGAGGTACCTGCTATCACTTTAAAACACATGTTGTCACATAAGTCTTACGAGTTTCCAGTGACCATAAAAAACAGCACAATAGAGCCAAGTAGAAAAAAATATATAGGAGTATTTAAAAAATCAAAATGTAGCTAATTTTATTTTAACAGATAGCATTGTTTATATGGGGAAATGAAAGAATTCCCTGCAGAATAAGACAGTCCTGCTGGCACTCTGGGGTACACCTGCAATCCCAGTGATTGGGGAGGCTGGAGCAGGAGGATCATGTGTTCAAGGCCAGGAGAAGCCTAGAGAAATTAACTAGATTTTGTTTCAAAATAAAAAGATGGAAAAAAGAGGCTGGGAATGCAGTTTAGTGCTTGAGTACTTGCCTAGCATGAATGAGGTCCTGAGTTCAACCTCCAGTACCGGGCGAAATAAAAAGAAAAGAAAGAAATAGATCTATTGTCTTTGTTTCACTAGTAACTCTTTGAAACTTAGTAATGTATGATAGCTTACATGAGGTTTTATAATGCTCACAAATTTTATGGAAAGAGTAGGGTTTTTTTGGGGGGGAGGTCCTGAACCAATGCTTTTCAATAGAGCTTTTCAGTGATGATGGACATGGTCCTTCAAGGAAATTATAATAGCCATTAGTACATGGGCTCCTGAGGAACTGAAATGTGGCTAGGGTAACTGAGGAGATGAATTTTCACTTTGATGTTAATTAGCTTAAATATAAATTCACACAGTCACATGTACCTGTTTGCTACTCTATTGCGCAGTGCAAATCTTGGTGACCATCTGGTCCCATATTATCTCAAAAGGTCCATGAAGTAATAATGGGTTATTGAAGTGATTAGAGCTAAGCAAGGGCTGACTGGGAAGATATCAGAGAAGGTGAAGAAGGCAAGTGTAGTTCTTTGGTTTTCATAGTCACCAGAAGGAAATAGATTTCTCTTGAAAGTTTGATAAAGAACTGCTGAATCTCAAAGTCATTGTTGTTGTGAGGTTCTGTGGAGTCCTGTCTGACACGTAATGACCTTTATAGGGTTTTGAATGGTTAATTATTTAGGGATTGCCTGGGGAGTGTGCTGCCATGTCCTTCTCCCATTTTTGCGGTGCTGGGAATCAAACTCAGGACCTCAGAGACTGCAGAGCAGCGCTCTACCAACTGAGCTAAATACCAGCCGTTCACATGTTGTTGTTCTTAGGTGCCATGGAGTCATGTCTGACTCAAAGCGACTCTAACAGGGTTTGCAATGGCTGCTTGTTTCGGGATTGCGTTGGAAGTGGATTGCCATGACCTTCACCCATTTTTGTGGTGCTGGGAATCAAACCGAGGATCTCAGAGAGTGCAAAGCAGCACTCTACCAACTGAGCTGAACCTCAGCCCCAGAGATATTAAATAGGCCTCAAGAAAAACAGTTTTGAAAAATTTAAATTCATTCAAATCAGGAAACTTCAAATACCTACATAGAAGACACAGAAGGTAAGAGACAAAAACAATAGAACAACTGACCAGAAAATTTTTGACTAGGCTGTAGATAAGTAACTGGCCATCCTTTGATCTTAGCTTGGTAAATAGTTTTGAGTTGTTGTTACTAATACCCTGGTATACCATAGCATGCAGGACTTTGGGCAGCTAAAGTATCTTCTCAGATCCACTAGAAGAGAATTTTATTTCTAATTTTTTAGACTTACAAGTATTTAAGTTTTTCCCTTGACAGATTATGTCTTGAGCTGAGAAAAATTGCAATTTTATTAGATTTTGTTATTTGCAAAAATCAGTCTTTTTCAACAAGGTCAACAAGACATGACACAGTAACTGGTATTTTGCCCATTCCCGCTGTGCCAGAATATAGCCTACTGTACCAACTCACAAGTGCTTTTTGGTGATCTCTCAAATAGTTTAGAACACAGTGGCTTTAATAGAGCAGTGACCTTTCAAATCACTTTTATGATTTCTCAGACAGTGTTATGATTTACATGCTATTTAATTATAAGATTGATGTACCAACTGCATTTGAAGGATTACGACTATAACTGACTTGAGAGTTTCTTGTAAATTTTTTTTTCCTTATAGAAAACCACCCTATCTTCTCATAAAGCAGAAATATCCTAGACTTTCCATTTTCAGACATGTAAGAAACATGTGCTTCATACAAACACAGACATACCTCCACACCAACTGAAATAAACATAAAGTCAATTCTAAATTAGTTAAAATCTACTTTTTCATCTCTATTTCTCCCCATTCCTTTTCCTCTTCCATCTCACATTTTACTCAAATATTAACATTTATGTGATTAGGATATATCTTAGAATCAACATGGAAAAGAACCTTGCCAGAATCCAAGCAGAGAAGTTGGTTTTGACAAAATTATAACTGCTCAATCAGATTAATTATATTTTAACTATATTAGAATATATCTGTGGGAGAAGGACATGGCAATCCACTCCCAAGGTAATCTCGAGACAATCACCCTTTGAAAACCCAATGAGTATTGCTATGAGTCGGACACAACTTGACAGCACCTAACAACAACATATCTGTTGTTTTTGTCATTAGGTGTCATCCAGTCAGTGTCATAGCGATCATATCTATAATAGGAGAAACACTATTGTCAGTGCTTCTCTGCTATTCATAGGATTTTCAATGGATGATTGTTTTTGGGAGTGGGTTGCCAGGTTTTTCTCCCAAACCTACAGCATCTGGTGTTACCAGGTGGATTCCCATCCAAGTACTAACTAGGTTCCACCCTGCTTAGCTTCCAAGATCTAATGGATCTGACCCCACAGTGGTACAGCTGCAGGCAGAATATATCTATCTCATTCAAATTGTCAACTTGGTTTAATTATTTCCATTGGTAGTAGTAATTCAGTTAAATTCCAACTTACATTTGGATTACTAATCTTTCAAAATGTCTTTAAGAAGGTTACATTGCTGGGCAGTTTGAAATATAAAATTATTTCTTATTTGAAAGTCTACTTATCATTCACCAGACAATGAAATTAAACATAGTAGAAACCACTAAATTTCTCTTAAAATCAAGAAAAAGCCATCTTGGAGTAAGTTTGGCCCTAAATTTAATATCACTGATGTCCTTATAAAAGAGACACAGAGACAAAAACATTGCAGGCAGACAACTAGGAGAACATGGATACAAAGTTTGGAGTGATACATTTACAAGCTAGGGAATGTCAAGGACTCCAGGCAGCAACCTGAAACTATTAGAGAAACATGGAGTAGATCCTTCTCTAGACAAGACTTCCAACCTCCAGAACATTGACAGAATACATTTCTGTTATTTTAAACCACCTAGCCTGTGTTCATTTGTTATAGAACTCTTAGGAAACTAATATGACCACTAACAAGGAAACTGCAATTCATTGTCACCTAACACTGACTGTGAAAACTATATGAAGATAGCTATTCAATGGCAAGGTGGCTCATGCCAGTAAACTCAATGACTCTGGAGGCAGAGACAGGAAGATTACAGGTTTGAGACCACAGGCAGCTAGTGTAACTTAGAAAGACCTTGTCTCAAAATAAAAAATTAAAAGAAAATAGGCTAGGAGTACAGTCCAGTGGTACAGCATTTGTGAAGTATGTGCAAGGCCCTGGGTTCAACCCCAAGTAACCCCCTGACAAAGAGAGAGAGAGAGAGAGAGAGAGAGAGAGAGAGAGAGAGAGAGGAACAGAACAGAAGAAAAGAGTTATTGACTTAGAATTGTGTACCTGGCTTTCTTAAGAACAAGAAAAAAATAAATACATTTGTAGCTTATAAAGCAGAATGTAGCATGGGTATATTAAGCTTCTGAATATATATTATGGAGATGAGATAAATTATTCCATTAATAGATCTCTGAAACACAAGATGGGAATGAAAACCAAATAAGTAAATCTGTAAGAAATCTGAAAAAATGCTGACTGTATAAAATTAAAAAATAGTACTAATTTGGTAGTAAAAATAAAATAGAGTAAAACATTGAAGTACCTTGTAAATTGGTAAAAGTATAACCAAAAGTGATGAAATAGTTGCATAATGGAAAAAGCCAATGCTGTATTACTCTGTACCCCACCATTATTTACCAATAAAGGGAAAAAATGTCAGAAGAAATGTCAGACTTTTAATTGTTCAGAATTATTCAGGACTAAGATAGAAATGTCTACAGCTGTATGACCCTGGCGTCTGACATGGTTAGATCTCAGAAGCTAAGTAGGGTCAGGCCTAGTTAGTATTTAGATGGGAGATCTCCTAGGAATAACAGGTGCTGTAGGCTTGGGAGAAGAACTCCACAGCCCACTTCCAAAATAATAAGCTATTGAAAAACCCTATGAGTAGCAGAGAAACGCTGACAACAGTAGTGGGCATGACAGTGTCAAGTAGTGTTTTGTCTGTTGTACATAGGGTCACTATGAGTTGGACCTGATTCAATGGCACTTAGTAATAACAGGTAGAAATACTGATTAAGTTGAACTTATGTTGATTTTTAAATGCATGTAAAATTTTAATGTTAATTGTTGAAAGAACAGAAATACAGTAATAAGGGACAAAGCAATAGTGAGAAATAACAGAATATGAATAAAAATAGATGTGAAGGGAATGTAATTAGAGAAAAAGTAGAGTCATATAAGGCCAAAGGTAGTACTGGCACCTTGATTTTAGACTTCCAGCTTCCAGAACTGTGAAAAATACATTTCTTTTGTTCACAGTATACAGTACTTTGGTATAGCAGCCCACATTGACCAATACATGTTGGGATAATATTTAGTAATTTAATTCTGATGTAATAAAAAGTCTGCAGAACATAATTTGTTTTGTTATTAAAAATTGGGACAATGAACTATTGTAGATGAGATCAAGTCATTAAGTAAATATATTTTTCAGGTATGCCATGAAAATAATACCTCCTGATATATAATATTATATTGAGGATAAACGAGGCGATGTGAGTCTTTTTTTCTAAAGTGACCTTCAATATTTTGGGAACAGAGTAAAATTACAAAATGCATCTTTAGTTATACTGAGGTGCTTTCTGAACTAAGGTGCACAATAATAGGTTAGCAACATTTGAGGAGGCACACATTCAGATTCTTTTTGAAATTACTCAAGCCCTCATAAAACATGAAAAATTTAGTTTGGGATAGAATTGTAATGATCCATACCAATTCCAAAACGATGGCCCTAATGGTTTCTTAAGGCATTACTATGAATTAAGAACCAACTTGGTTCTTTGCATACTATTTTTTTGTTTCTTTGTTTTTTGAAGTACTTGGGGGTTGAATCTGGGGCCTCACGCATATAGAAGACATCCTTTGCAAGTGCTCTTCCACTAGGCTGTACCCCCAGATAATTTTTATATTGTTTATTTTAAGTCATGGTCTCACTAAGTTATGCAGGCTGCCTCTGCCCTTGAACTGAAGATCTTCCTGCCTCAGCCTTCCAGTTCAGTGGGATCATGCATACATGGCTCCTTGCATTCATTTTTGTGTTTAACCCTCGTCACATCTCCATAGGGTAGATATTCATATGGTAGTTGGAAAAAATGGAGGACTAAAAGGTTAAAGAATTTGATCTTGGGCATTCTTTACTCTATATCTAGCTTAATGTATATTTGTGTGTGTGTGTATGTGAGGGGGGTGTGTATGTAACTATTTTGAAATAACTTTAAACTTTAAACTTCAAAAACATTGCAAAATAATACACATAAACTTTACTCAACTCTCTGTAATCTTAATATCTTTTATACTCACATTACATTTTTAAATAAGGAAATTAACATTGCTAAATACTAATAATCTATATGTTTTATATAAATTTTGCCCCACTAAGGTTTTTTACTTTTACAGGACTGATTCCAGGATCCTACACTGCATTCAGTTATCAAGTTGCCTTGATCTCTTTCATTCTGAAGAAGTTCCTTAGTACTTTGGTTTTTGTGACTATGACACTTTTGAAGAAAACTGGCCTATTATTTTGTTGAATGCCTCTCAATTTAGTTTTTCCTGATATTTTCACTTAAGTTGATTGAGGTTATGCATTTTTGGCTAAAAGTATTTGAGAAGTGATGTTATTGGCCTTCTTAGTGAATTGTATCAAGAGTTATGTGATGTTGGTGTTTCTTACTACTTGTAATATGAATTTAATCACATGAATAAGGTGTCATCTGCCAGTTTTCCACTGTAAAAGTAGTAATAAATATCTTTTGATGGGGGAAACTTTAAAATGATTCAAATATCTGTTTTTTTAAACTTACTTTGCCCAGTAATATTAGCTTTACTGCTGATTCTAATCAGCAACAATCATGATTATGATTTGTCAAAATGTAATTTGAATTTTACCATTCCTTTTGCATTTATTAATTAGAATTATTATCACTTAAAGAAAGAGCTGTCCTTTTGTTTTATTTATAATTGATGTCAGCATAGATTTATTGATATTTACTTTATGGATTCACTCATGAGTATCATTATTTATTTTGTCACTCAAATAGTCCAAGATTTGGGCATTGGCAGCTCCTTCAATCTAGTTTCTATGTCCTAGCCTCCTTCTAATCTATCTATCTATCTATCTATCTATCTATCTACCTATCTACCTACCTATATGTGAATATATAATATATATGTATATATGTATATATGTATATATACATATATACGTATATATACGTATATACATATATACATATATATGTATATACATATATATGTATAGTTGTTAGGTGCTATAAAAATATATGGTATATGTTGTTGTTGTTGTTAGGTGCTGTTGAGTAGGTATCTGATTCATAGAGACCCACATAGGGTTTTCAATGGCTGACTGCTTTGGGATTACCTTGGGAGTGGATTGCCAGGCCCTTCTCCCATTTTTGCAGTGCTGGGAATTGCACTCGGGACCTCAGAGACTTCAGCGCAGTGCTCTACCAACTGAGCTAAATCCCAGCCCATATGCTATATAAACATATATAAATATATAGTATATTAAAATATATATAAATACATAATATATAAAAATACATTATATAAATATATTTATATATTCAGTTGGTAGAGTGCTGCGCTGCAGTCTCTGAGGTCCTGAGTTCAATTCCCCGCACCACAAAAATGGGAGAAGGGCCTGGCAATCCACTCCCAAGGCAATCCCGAAACAGTCAGCCATTGAAAACCCTATGAGGGTCGCTATGAGTCGGATACCGACTGAACGGCACCTAGCAACAACAACAACAACAACAAATTATATATTTTTACATATATAAAATATATATCTCATATATATATATATATCTATACACACACACACACACACACACACACACACACACACATACATATACATATATTTTTTTTTTCCAGGACTGGGGAGTTTAACCCAAGGCCACACACATGCTAGGCAATTGTTCCAGTACTAAACCATATACCCAGATCTTTTATTTTTTAGTTTTGTGGTACTGGAGAGCTGAACTCAGGGCTTCACACATACTTTGTAAACTCTGTACCACAGAACTGCACTTCAGTCCCCATTTTTACTTTTTATCTTGAGACAGAGCCTTGCTAAGTGGGCTGCTCCTAGCCTCAAACATGCAATCCTCCTGCCTCTGCCTCCTGAGTCACTGGGATTTCAGGTCTATACTACCAAACTTAGCCAGACCTTTTTATTTCCCCCTGAGGCATTATCTCCCTAAATTGTGTGGGCTGCCTCTGGCCACGAACTCACTATCCTTCTGCCTCAACCTCCTGAGTTGCTGGGATTACAGATGTGCACCATAGTGTACTGCATGAATACATGATATATGTAAAATATGAGTGTATGAGCATATATATATATATATATATAATAAAGCATATTATAATATAGATTATAATAAAAATATAATAAAGATGAATGTTTGATTCAGGCCTGGGTCAGAGAATGTACAAGATGTGCCTGAATTCACTTGTACTGATAGAAAGTTAAGAAGTTCTAAACGTACATATATATTTATTTACACTATGTTGTTGTTTTGAGGTGCTGTCGAGTTGGGTCTGACTCATAGTGGATCTTATATACAATAGAACGAAACAAGACCCAAC
>VMDO01037544.1:0-14224 GCA_007922755.1 Pedetes capensis | reverse complement strand
AAATGTGTGTAATTAAATCATAACTTGAAAAAAATCTCTCCAAAAATCATTGTGAGAAGATCTATTTTCTTTAAAATGTTACCTTACTTTAACTATAACCACAGATCTTAAATCTTCCTATTATTTGAAACACTAAAATCTGATTTGTAAAGAGCAATAAAGGAATTACTTATGCATTCATATGGAAAATATTACATACAGATCACTAAACACTACGCATAGAAATGAACATCAATATCTAATTTTCATTCCATTTTAGTTCAGGCTTAATAGTGTAAATGCAGCTTTGTATTCATGGAAAGCTGCCACCAAATGATTCACACTTCATTATATAGTTCTTATGATGTTTTCCTTTTTGTTTTTCAATGATAGGAATTATGACCATAATTTTCACCAGCAGGCAGATAACATGAGACATTCAAATATATATTACCTTAAGAAACTCTTTTTGTACACTATCTAACTTAGTTAACAAAGCTAACTGATAGCTTAATACTGTTAATGAAATATCAAAGCATCCCAGCCCTTGGTTCAGTTGTTATTAAGAAAAACATTCTTAAACCAGGCATGGTGGAACACACTTGTAATCTCAGTGTTTGACCATAGGATGTGTGTATATATGTATGTTTTTATTTGTACACATGTGAAATATATGTATTTGTGTGTATATATATATATAAACATACATAAATATTGCATTTATATATGTATACACATATATAAAAATATATGCATGTGCATATATACACATACATACATCCAAATATACACACATTCTATGGTATATATATATATATTCCCCACACACATATACACACATCCTATGGTCAATATATATATACACATACATACAAATATAAATATTATATAAAATGTATCTCACTTAGGATATAAAACAGATAAATTTTAAAAGTCATTACTTGTCTAAATAGTTTCTAATAACTAGCATAAATATAACTAAAATTTGATAGGTATGGCTAAAATAGGGAAAAACATCTCTAAAGAATTTTGCCCCATCTAATTTACCTGAAGTTTCTTTCAATGAAAAGAGAACATTGGTGTTCCCATTTCCTATTTTTTACATAATTTACTAGGTGAGTATATTCTGTGAGCTTTCCTACAGATATGTTCACTGTCTGACATCATGAAGCAGTGATTAATATCAAGACATCTATTGATATATATGCATTAACCCATTAATAATTTATAGTCATTTTAGAATCTACTGAGCTTGTTGACTTAATGATGTTATTGTTGTGTGCTGTTGAGTCGAGTCCCAGTGATAGCAACACTATGAACAAAAGAATGAAACTCCCGGACACTGTGCCATGCCCAGCACTATGTCAGTGCTTGTCTGCTATTCAGAGAGTTTTCAATGGAGGGTTGTTTTGGGAGTGGGTTGCCAGGTCTTTCTCCCTAGCATGCAGCACCTGGTATTCCCAGGTGGTCTCCCATCCAAAAACTAACCAGACTGACCCTGCTTAGCTTCTGAGATCAGGTGGGATTGGATGCCTGGTTTCTATGGGTTCAGATGACTTAATGATGGCAGACAGATAAGCCAAGGGGACCACATGAGAATTACTAAGGTGTTTTATGGGATCCAATAATGTCTGGCATTAAAATACTGTTGAAAATGAAGTTTTGGAAATGGGAAAACCTTCCTAACACAACTTGTAGCTCTTAAAAGTATGCTATATGCTTTGCATAAATGATAGATCTGATTTATATACCATAATTGAATTTTCTAGTTATTTAATGAATTAGAGACATTCAATCTCAAGTCTCATATGTGACTGGTGAATGTCACATTAACTGATCTCCTGTGGTCAGTGGAATTCCTCATACAAAGAATGACAAATTTGCTAACAGTAATTTTGTCTGTTCATCTATTTTCATGAACTGAAGAAATAGACTCATGCCTTCTCTGCCAAGCTCTTCCTTCAGAGAGACCAGCCACAAATTCTTCAGAGCCATCTAACTAAATGCCTACTCAGGGCAGCAATTCTCATTACAGTTCCCAATTTTTCTCACAATCTAGCCTAGATTTCATTTACCCAATTTCTGTCCGAATGAAAATCTAAGCCTACCAATACACAATGTCTTCTCTCCCTGCTGTGACAGGAGTGAATGGAGAGAGAAATATACCATTGTGTAATATGTAATCTTGTGGCATCAAGGTTAGTTGTACACCAGGTCATTGATTACCATATTCTTCAGGAAGGAACATTGAAGCCTTTCAGGGTTTAGTAAAAACAGGTACTAAGTGAGAAGCACTACCCTTTCAATTTCCATGGTATCCTCTGTGCAAACGTGATCATGTGTTTCAGCTCTTTAAGTAGTTGTTGTTGTTGTTGTTGTTAGGTGCCCTTGAGTCGGTATCCGACTCCTAGCGACACTTATAGGGTTTTCAATGGCTGACTGTTTCGGGATTGCCTTGGGAGTGGATTGCCAAGTCCTTCTCACATTTTTGCAGTGCTGGGAATTGAACTCAGGACCTCAGAGACTACAGCGCAGTGCTCTACCAACTGAGCTAAATCCCAGCCCCTTTAAGGTAGAGTGGCTCCTTAAGAAGGCTCAGACCTTCTGCATTATTCTGCTTTATTTTGAAATCTCTTAGAATCAATTTAATTCCTAATATTGGTAGAAAATAAAGGAAGGTAATGCTCAACATTGGATATTGCCTCAATATATGTCCCATATCTTTCTTTTAAGAAACTGATTGATTATTTGATATACAAGTTAGTCCCTTCTTATGGAAGTTGAGGCAATTTTTGATGACAGGAGAATTTCAAGAAAAAGGAAAAGATCAGTCCATCTTAGGGCAGACACATGTATTAGCATACATGGTTTAATACTGTAGTAAATCATAAATAACCTTTATGATAACTGCAAGATGCTGTAGCTTCAGATATATTAAATATTTAAGATAACAGAGAAAAATTAATAGTAGTGAAGAACTCTTTAAAACAGAATGCTAGTTAGATACTCTCAATGTTAGAGAATACAAGTAGATTTTTTTAAGTGGCCCTTGAAGCTGAAGAATTTTGTTACACACACACACACACACACACACACACACACACACCAGTCATATTTAAGCTTTTTAACTATTAGATCTGACTCTTCAGCTTATTCCTCATGAATAATTAATAGAATCACACTATGACCAAGATGTCATGAAAAGAAAATAATTAACAAGGGGAAACCAAGGCAAGTTATTAAACCATTTTCACAATTCTTCTTTCATTTCTAAATAATCCTCAAATTAATAACAATGACATATAAAGATATATAGGCTAAACAACCATGGATTGAAGATGTCTTAGAGCAAGTTTTTAAACACCACATTTAACTCTAGTATCGATGAATATTTTAAAGTTCCAGCAGTGTTTCCAGCCCTACACAGGCCATTGTCGAAGGATATTAAAGAAGTATATGAGATATTCCCAACACTAAGAATATTTAAATACTTGTTAAGGAAATATTTAAACTACTTCTTATAAAACTTATTTTTTGTCCAATTGAACATACAATTTTTCAATTAAAAAAATTCCCAATAAGTATAGTAACACAATAGTTTCCTAGTGAAACCAATTTTATCTCAATTCCCATAGTAATTTCTTAATATAACTTATTTTGAATATGACATACAATTGACTTCTTATACTGGAGAATTATAGAGAAAGTATTTCCCTTCTACTAGTGCCAATTTTCATTTCTATAGACAATTTCCACCCCATATTTTCCTCAATTTGATGCTAAGTATCCCAAATTCCTTTCTCATTTCCCATTAATTGCTATTTTAAACTTTCTTTTCACATAATTATTGTTGTTGTTGTTAGGTGCCATCTAGTAGGGTCCAACTCATAGCCACCCTCATAGTGTTTTCAGTGGCTGGTTGTTTTCAGGATTGTCTCAGGAGTGGACTGCCACATCCTTTTCAAATTTTTCAGCATTGGAGATAGAACCCAGGTCCTCAGAAGGTGCAGAGCAGCACTCGACCAACTGAGCTAAACCCTGCCCCTTTTCACATAATGCTTATCAGATATTTAAAGTCTGAAAACATATACATAATGAATAAACTTACCTATGAATACATACATAAATGTCTGTTAATATGTCAGTGGTGCGGGGGAATGGAACTACTTAGCAGGAAGGAAAAGCATATCATAAATGAAAAAAGTACTGAGGGCAATGTCTATGAAAAGGGCATTTCAGCCGATACAGTACATAGTGGACATTCTCCACATTCACTGTATCTCTAGCATGGTGCCTAGCAATATGGTCATCAATCTGCATGATTCACATATATATATAATATATGTATATATAATAAATCCCTTGTCATTGTGAGGAAAAAAGAACACAGCCTTCCTATATCTACATATGTATAGGATACGTAGCATATGTAAAGCATATGTACATATGTAAACCATATGTAACATTTAACATATGTATTATGCACCTATTGGAAATATACAATACATATTTTTATCTATATTTATATCTATGTCATCTCTACATATAAAGGCAAGAGATGTTTCTCATTTGCATTCCCATTTCTGCAGCTATCTCAGTGTTGATGTAATATTTGAAGTCCCTCCCCTTTCAAATGTTCAGGGTCAGTTTAGCTGAGCACTTTTGTGATACTAGAGCTAAGAGAAAATTTCTCTTAGATAATGCTGTTAGGGATACAAATCCAAGTCACTTGCAGAGCTAAGCATCTGTGGAAAACCAAAATGCAATGTGCCAGAGGGAAGCCTGGATGAGCTCTGTCTAGAATGAACAATGGCAGACACAGCATCCAAGAGCCTGGAGCAGGGGCTGGAAAGGAAATACCAGGGTGATGGAAGGAAGGTTGGCTAACTGAAAGGGAAGTTTACATGGAGAGGCTGGAGAGACCTAAGCAGCCAGAGGAGCTCGGGGCTGGCTTTTATTCATCACTTTAAGCAAAGTACAGAGAGGACCAAACACATTTAAGCAACTGAGGACAGTCAGACACCAAATAAATATCTCCTGCTTCTGGGATTTAGCTCAGTGGGTAGAGCGCTGCGCTGCAGTCTCTGAGGTCCTGAGTTCAATTCCCAGCACGGCAAAAATGGGAGAAGGACCTGGCAATCCACTCCCAAGGCAACCCCGAAACAGCCAGCCATTGAAAACCCTATGAGGGTCGCTATGAGTCGGATACCGACTCGATGGCACCTAACAACAACAAGCTTGAATTAACAATAAATCGAGGAGCTGTGTGCAGTGGCACATGCCTGTAATCCCAGTGACTCGGGAGACAGAGGCAGGAGGATTGCAAGTTTGAGACCAGAGGCAGATTGCATAATTTAACAAGACCCTGTCTCAAAAGTGAAAAACTGGCCTAGGGGTGCAGCTCAGTGGTACAGTCCTTGCAAAGCATGCAAGCACGAGGCCCTAGGTTCAATTCCCAGTACCGCAAAATAAATAAATAAATAAATAAATAAATAAATAAATAAAATAATGATAATAATAAATCTAGGGTATAGCCTTGCTAAAGATAGGAAAGAACTTTAGAGAACCTATTGTCATCTTTTCAAAAATTGAAAAGCAAAAAAACGTTAAAATATATACTCAGAGTCAAACAGTCATTTAGTGTTTGAGTCAGGGCTAAAATTTGCTTTCTTGTTGTTGTTAGGTGCCTGAGAATCAATCCTACTTATAGTGACCCTATGTGCAACAGAAGGAAGCAGTATAGGACACTGCGCCATGCATGTGATCTTTTTATGTGTGAGCCCATTGTTGCAGTTACTGTGTTTCTTCTCATTTTGAGTTGTGCCACATCAGCAAATTGAGGTCCATGGGACTTTATACCATTGGCATCATTAAGTTGATTCTACTTTAAGGAAGCAACTATTTCCCAGTTGTTTCTTGAATGTCTTCCAGCCTGGGGTGCTCATCTGAGCACTATATCTGACAGTGCTTCTCTGCTATTCAGAGGGTTTTCAATGGCTAATTGTTTCAGGAGTGGGATGCCAGGTCCTTCTCCCTAGTCTGTCTTAGTCTGGAAGCTAAGATGAAACCTGTCCATCATGGGTGACAGAGCTTTGGTCATCATAGCAACTATAAGACCCACAGCACAACAGATACAAAATTAGCTGACTGAAAACAATATTTAAGAGATCTTTAAGAAGTTTTGTTTATACCTGATCTTTAAAATATTATGAAATCACAAGCCATCAGAAAACCTAGCTATGTAACCTTAGTTTGGCAACTGTAACACACACTTTTACCCACTACATATCTATCTCCATTTCTTCCTCCTTGATAAAAGGACGTTGATTTTTCTCCACACCCAAGTAGTTGAGGGAAAGGTAAACCCTTCAATGGGTTATGCAGTGCATTGTGATTAAGCTCAACCACTTGTTAGGTCATTGCATGTCCTATGGAAATGATGCTCAGGAGTGGACATCTGGAGCACTTTGACATCATCCACTGCTCTCCCCACTCTCATTGTCTTTGTTTCACCTCTAATCTTAGAGTTCTGAAAGAACCCCAAAAAGGTTGCTGTCACCCTAGACACTTCATCCTAGGAGCATGCCACTACTCTGAGGACTCTCATTTTGCTCAAGAATAAGTTTCTCTTCCTCTAAAATCTGCAAGCAGAGATCTAATGTCTAAGATGCGTCATACACCTGGAGTCCACCTTACTAATAAACTTCTTCATGTTAGACATAATGAATTATCTTGTTTAATCCAGCGTGACTCTTCTTTCCTTTATTTATCATAGAAATATTCCAGGTGGAACAGCACATAAAAACAGATTCCTGTAATCATGTGACAGGATAATTCCCAGGTAATATAGGCACACTAAGATGTGAAATAATATAAAATAAATATGTTTTCAAGATAGATGTTATCTATCTTCCACATGTCTGTCAGTTTGTCATGTTGTGGAGGCTTGTGTGTTGCTGTGGTGCTGACAGCTATGCCACCGGTATTTCAGATACCAGCAGGATCCCCCATGGTGGGCAGGTTTCAGCTGAGCTTCTAGACTAAGAAAGACTAGGGAGAAGAACTCAGCAGTCCACTCCCCAAACAATTAGCCATTGAAAACCCTATGAATAGCAAAGAACCATTGTGAAATATAGTGCCAGAAAATGAGCCCCTGAGGCTGGAAGGCATTCAGGGAAGAGTTGCTTCCTCAAAGTAGAACCAACATTAAGGACAGGAATGAAGTAAAGCCCCTGAGACCTGCTTTGGCTGATGAGGCATAACTCAAACTGAGGAAAAATATAGTGACTGCAATGATGGGCTCAAACATAAATTCTGTTGTACATAGAGTCACTCTGAGTCATATCCAACTTGATGGCACATATCAACAACAACGTTGAAATGATATAAAGTAAAAAATGATATTTTCTCAAAGAAGTCACCCTTGGAATCTGTTGTTTGTTGGTGCCCTAGGTAAACACCTATGGGCATACATGATTCAAGGAAATAGGGATTAAAATAAAAGAGGGATTTTAACATTCTGGGGACTCTCATAAAAGGGGAATAACTCGCTTAAAAATGTACAACAAATGTGCATATGTTATTTTTAAAATGTCATTTGATTGAAAAGCTATTAACTATGAGAAGAATTACATGGAACGGAATTAAAATCTAGACAATAGAGCACTTGATTCCTTGGGGTTCTGTTTTGATGTGCTCACTAAGGGAGCCAAGAAAGTTTCAGAGAGAACTTGGCTTTCAAAGTTCTGGGTAAGTTCATAAAATCTTTTGTTCTTAGTTTGTGTTTGTGTAGCTTGAGACTACAAAAGCTCTTTTGTGAGAGATTAAGGGAAACTTTCCCTTCCTTGAGTAAGAAGAATCTTTGGAACTGTGCTTTGGAAATCGCTGCTGCCTTCCTCATTCTGGAATATTTTACAGTCATTTTCGTGACCTTTATTAAATAAACTTTAGCATTTTTCTTCCCTTTTTAACTTAGCAATTAACTATCTGTAAGGTAGATTTCAGGGCTGGGGTTTAGCTCAGTTGGTAGAGCACTGAGCTGGAGTCTCTGAGGTCGTGAGTTCAATTCCCAGCACCACAAAAATGGGAGAAGGACCTGGCAATCCACTCCCAAGGCAATCCCAAAACAGTCAGCCATTGAAAACCCTATGAGGGTTGCTATGAGTCGGATAACGACTCGACGGCACCTAACAACAACAACAACAACAAGGTAGATTTCATTTATGCTTCTCTTTTCTATAGGATACAAAAAAAAAACTTGAAAAAGGAAAAACATTAATAAGCTATCATATAATGTAAAGTCATTATATGCACTTTTACTTCAGTCATATATTTGTTTCCTTAATGGACAAGTCTGCAGCCATAGCATCTGACCCCACCTGATCTTGGACATTAAGCAGGATCAACCTGGTTAGTCCTTAGAGACTGTCTGGGAATACCCGGTGCTGTAAGGTAGGGAGAACATCTTGCCAAGCCACTCCCGAAACAATCCACCACTGAAAACCTTATGAATAGCAGAGAGGCACTGACAATAGTGCCAGGCATGGCACAATGTTGGGGAGTGTTTTGATCTGTTGTACAAAGAGTCTCTATGAGGGGGCCCCAACTGGAGGGCACACAACAACAACAATACATAATGAAGGCTTTACTTTTGATATTTAATTGAAATGATTACACAATTATCTGAGTTACATTCAAATAAACACATGATTTCTGTAAATTTTCTTTTTCATTCACAACCAAAATATAGGTTCAATGGATTAGTAAATATGAATAGGGGCAATATAATGCAAAATAATTCTTTTACCTTAACAATATCTTTACTTTGCTTCTGAAAAAAATGGATTCAGCCTATTGCATTTTATTAAGATGCTTTTACTAAAAGAATATTTTTATTTAGTGTTTAATAAGCCCTGTCCACAAATAAGGTTATATTAGCCTTTTCCCCCATCCTATTAGGAGATTAAAGTATTGTACACAGAACTGCCAAACTGCTGTTTCTACATTGTTAGACCCTGTAAGTGTTGAGTAGGGAACTGTCCTGGCTGGTGACTTTGCTTCTCACATAAGTCGCACAAAATATGATACTGAATCAACGTAATTGTAAAAATGCTGATTATAAATTCAATAAAAACTTGGAAGTCCCAAGAAGAACAAATCTATGAAAAAAATTTACATGATTTTTATCTATAGTGCACAGCTTGTTATATGTTGGTTTATTAAGTTATTTATATTCAACTGGAGCAACATGATTTCTCAGACATTTTCTTTGTTAATTGAGGCGGATTTCCATCTGAAATCAAATAGGGGCACCATGGGTATATGGGTTACAAACGTGAACATATGTCCAGCTGTATGCCACCCCCAAATTATGCACAGGTCCTCTTCCCTTGATTGTTCCCCCTGGAATTCGTATTTACTTCTGGAGAACTTGTACTGTCATCTGGGACACATCTAACACTTGCAACCCAACTTTGTGCAAGTTCCCCAAATATACAGGAAATTCAATAAAGATAGAGAGCAATCCTCACATTTTTAAAAAATTCTAGACATCATTTAGCAGATCTTTAAGCATATATGCACTTGTCCCACGTATAAACACACTGCAGTGCAATATACAGAATATAAGAATGAGGAAGATTTATCTTTGTGTCAGCATAAATGGGAAGTACATAAGAAAAAGGACTGAGAACATTTTTTCAAATGTATAAAGTGATTAGTTATTTAAAACATTGCAACCTGTATGATGTATATATAAAACCCAGGATAAAAATCAGAAAGGTTAGCATTCTTTAGTTGTTGATAATCCATGCAGAAGAAGACCCAGGCTTTTCCATTTTACCCTAATGCACTCCTTACAATGACCTTGATGCTAATTTTATGCTAGTATTGAATGAATGCTCATAGAATATTATAATTCCAAACAGCACTCTTTTTGTTTCACTTCCCAAACTGTCTAGCTTCTAAGAAAATAATATAATTTGACAGTTTCAGGGGTAAGAATAATATCTTGTTGTCTCCTATCCCCAAAGACACCTGCTGAGCAATTTATCACAGTCCAAAGACCATGGCTGTACTATCTCATATTAAATGCAAGAGTCTTATCTCAAGTGCGATCCCCTGTGTGTTTAGTGAGTTCAGTTTGAAAAACCACATATTTATTCCGATCCTTTTTTCAGTGTTAATCCTCTGTCTGACAGTATCTCAGATCTCTTGGTTAAACATTCCTCCACAAATGCCACCTCATACTAATTAAAATGAAAGATTTCAGCTACTGTTTATTTATTAATTCAACCAAGATTTCCTGTAAATAAAAAGTGTCCAAGTGGGAGAAGGCATATATTTGACTTGCAAATTATATCAGTGTAGAGTGTCAACTTTTTCCATGAAAATTAATGGTTTGAAATGCAGCTAGTTACTTCCTTTTAGTTTACTTCATGCATTATGACCTAATTATAAGCAAATATAATTATAAATACAGCATAGATAGTGAAGTAGAAAATTCCATTTGAATTTAAGGAAAGCTTTTTATTCAGATTTCAGATAACATAGTCAGCAGTTTTGTAATGATGTGATTGCTTTCAGATGCCTGGGGTAGAAAACCATTTCTATGAGAAAGGTGGAGATAAAAGGATTGCCATAAGCTAGTAGATATATGTAAAGATCTACGGGCTGTTTTCCTTAAATAAAGAATATTGAGCTCTAAATTGTTGAATACAATCCTATTCTTTGCTACAAAAATCCCTTTTGGACTACACATCAAGTTTACCGATATAACTAATGAATTCCTATCCCTCTTTTTATAAAATAGTGATATTATTCTAGCAAAATAGATACACGGCTCTATTGTAAATATTATACTCAAGTGATGTCATAGGGAGGGGACTACAGTATATTGGTGAGAAGAGTCAGTAGTAATATATGCTTCCCATAGCAGAATATTGAATATAGATATTCTCTCAAGTGGGAACTTACATATTGAAGTTTCTCAATTACATTTGAAGTTTCTCAGTAGAGTTCACAATGGTGAAGTTAGTAGTTAACATTTACTGCTCAGCATCTTTTTTTCTCAGTATTAATAGGAGTATGCTTCCTAACTACAGAGGTGGTCGATTAGAATACTTCATTTTAAAAACTATTTCAACAACATAATTATGAAATTTTAATAAAGCTATTTTGCTGATGCAAACCAAAGATGTCAATTTTTACCAAAATTCACTGCTTACGTTTACTCTTTTTTTTTTTTTTTTTTTTTTTTTTTTTTTTTTTGAGACAGAGTCTCATTAAATTATACAGACTGCCTCTGGTCTCAAACTTATGATCCTACATTTACTCTTAAGAGACCAAAATTCTCAGTTCTGCATATGACTAGAAACTAAATTTGATCTTCTTTCCCTTCTCACCCTGAAACAGTAGGAATGTGTTGTGGGGGTGGGGGGATAAGAGATCAGCTACTTCCTGGAGACTCCTGAAGATAACCATCACATGGGGATCTCACAGAGAACATGTACAATCCAGAACAGGTAGAATTTTTTCATCCCTTCTCTCCCATGTCTTGTGGATGTCCTAGCAGTATTCATTATCACTAATACCCCATGAATTGGAAGATAATGCAAGCAAAAAGAAAGTACTTGGGTGGATGCATTAAAGCAGCAGATGTCAGATGCTGTAGATGAATTGGCAACAAAACAGTTCATCCATGTTAGAGAAACCTAATGTGCAAAAAAAGAGTGGGGCTGACAATTAGGAATGTAATAAATACTGTTTAAACCTTCTGTGCTTTTTTTCTAGCATTATCTCTAATGTCTAAGTTCTCAGAGTTTCTACCAAAGGAAAAGCACATATTTCAACACATTTTTGGTAAAAAAAATAAAAATAAATAAAAAAGTAACTTCTATGCTGCTTTTTGTCTCTCTTGCATTACTTCCATAAGCAGCATTATCTGGAAGCGAGTTTGTTTCTCCTACTTGACTAGTAAAACTTTTACTTTACAAATATGTAAATAATGTTGAGGGAAAATAATCCTTGGTTCTTGTTCCCTTCCGAGAAGAATTTAGCAAGGAACAAAGTGAAAGTTCAGAGTCTGTTTGCAAAGTAAAAAGAGGAATGATTTTGGTGGGGAGGAGACACTCTTTGATCACAGACCAGTATGCTCCAGAGTGTCAGCAGCCTAGTGGCTGAAGGTGGATCTTCTTATTGACCAGGGAGTCCAAATAATATTAGAGTAGAATTGGCATAGAACAGGTTTGACTGCACTTTTCCTGCTCAATATCAGTAGGGCATGAGCTTCCTCATGGCCTGGTTTTGTGACTCCATGGCCAGAGTTCCTCATGGCTAATGGTAAACTTACTAGAATTGGCTTTCTAGGCTTCTGTTCCCTGGGGTCACATTGGCTTTCTGAGATATTGTTCCCTATTGTCACATTCTTCCCTGCTGCTCATGCCTGACTGCTACCTAACAAAAATGTGTATTATATATCAGGCACTGGTCTAAGAGTTTTGCAAATATCCCTCATTCAACTTTCATAACACTCCTATTAGTATAGTACCGTTATTATCCACAATTTCAAATGGATAAAATTGAACCATAGGGATTTTATTTGATTACCAGAAAATGTACAGCTAATAGACGGTAGAGCTGGGATTAGAAGGCAAGACTCTGACTGTTGTTTTCCTGTAGTTCAGGGAGAAATTGACTGTGAAAGGAAAATGTTTATCACTAAAGGAAAATAGTACATGAAGACCCTAGTAGGGATTGATATCTTAATATTATGGATAAAAGAAAATGTAAATGGAAATAAATCTAAATCACATAGAAATTCCTTGAAATTTTAACTCTTATTTAAAAATTACTTTGCAGGTTAATGATGGGCAAATTTAAAAATCAGAAACATTCAAATTAGCAGCATTAATTTAATGTGACACATTATGGGTTGGTTTTATAGAAAAAATATATTATAAACACTGATTTAGAATCTAAAATTTACAAACACTCTGAAATCAGAGCAGAGAATGATCATTTTGTTATCGAAATGAAATTAATGTCAAAATTTGGTTTGCTAATTCAGAATAATTGGTCTTCATATTTAACTTCTTGACAGGCACCATCCTATTCATAGGACAGTAACAAATTCACCAATTATTATTGCTCATAATTTATATTAGATTCACATGCATACACATGCTATCACACTATATCTCAACTTTATTTTCTGCCAGCTTCTTGCTTTTATGTCCAGTCTAATGGAAACTACAGTGGTGTGAACATTTCCTTTTGAATTACTGTCCTATAAATAGGACAGGGTGTTAACTGTTTAATCAAGAAATAGTAAGTGAGTAATTCTCAAAATCAAATATAGTTAGTTGTCACATGATACATGTATAGTTGACTTATCTAGTTTAGGTTTGCCATTGTTCTTTACTAACTATCTCTATCCATTAAAAACTGGCAGTCAGAACTAGAACTAAGTTCAATCTTTATATTGCAGTCCTGGGGGAAGAAACTTAGACATAGAAATTATTTAATTGAAAAACATCAGTGACTTCTGTTATCACTAATGGAAACTGTCTTAGAAGTGACTTTAATGTAAATATGTTTCATTTCAATTTTATTTTTAACATTTCAACATTAAAATACTTGACCTAATGCAACATTCCCATTTATATGCTATACTATGACAGCTTTTACCCTTCATTTGGTAGGAAATTATAATTTACACTTTAAACCCATGTCTGCATTATTTCATCATCCTACCACAACAAAAGAACAAAATTTTTCTACAATGTGGCTATTTTCATGCTTGTTGTTGTTAGGTGCCGTCGAGTTGAGTCCGACTCATAGTGACCCTATGTACAGCAGATCGAAACACTTGCCGATTCTGTGCCAGGCAAACCATCTTATTTATGTTTAAGCCCATTGTTGCAGACACTCTGTCCATCCATCTGGTGGAGGGTTTTCCTCTTTTGCGTTGACCTGCCACTCTTCCAAACATGATGTTCTTCTCCAGGGATTGTTCTCTCCTGACTACATGTCCAAAATATGTAAGACGCAGTTCGGCCATTTTTGCTTCCAAGGAGCACTCTGGTTGTACCTCTTCTAGGACAGATCTGTTGGTTCTTTTGGCAGTCCATGGTATATTCAATAGACGTCTCCAGCACCACAATTCAAAAGCATCAATTCTTTTTCTGTCTCTCTTGTTCAATGTCCAGCTTTCACAACCATATGATGCCACTGAAAATACCATGGC
>VMDO01037543.1:0-14228 GCA_007922755.1 Pedetes capensis | reverse complement strand
AAAGACATTTTCACTTGCTCAATTTCTGTCCAGTTCATTTAATTTTTTAATTTAGTCTATAACTTATTTTAAAATGTAAATTTTCAGATTAAAAAAATACTGTATTTGTCACTACTTTTTGGATATAATATATTCCATTAGTGAGTTTACAATAGCAAGACTATAGGCTTTTAATTTTTACTAAAGATTGTAACATTGAGCTTCTTCATTGTGTGATAATTCATTTACAAATATAATTTTTGTAATCTTTATCAGTAAAATTTTAATGTCTAGGTATCATGGCACTTGACATGGGAAAGAAATCACTCTCACTAGGGTCTATCACCTTCTAAGGAAGCTACTTAATACATATGGAAATGTTTTAATGGAACAGGAACCAGGACATTATGGTATTTAAGATAGGATAAGTCAGTTATTTCTCTGCTATTCATAGTGTGTTCAATGACTAATTGTTTTGGAAATGTGCTGCAAGTTCATTCTTCCCAGTCTGCCTTAGTCTGGAAACAAAGAAGAAGGTTCAGTAGTTGGAAAATATGGCCTTGGTAATAGGACCAATGCTGGAAATCATATAATAGAATTTTGTCAGACTAATGACCTTTTTATTGCAAATACATTTTTTACCAACATAATAGCAAGTGCACACGTGATGTTACTAAATTAACTAAATTAACAACATTTATGGAAAGACAAATCAAAACAGGAGGAGATGGTGATGTAAGACTGAAAAAACTTAGAACAAGTGTACATAAGCCAAGATATGGCCTTGAATATATCCCACCTAGTTCAGAGACTATCTCATGAACAGATTTGATGTGCTAGACACTAATGATCAAAGACAATATGAATCGTGGCACAATATCAAAGACATGACTCATGAGGGAAGCAAGAAGTTACTAAAAAGACAAAGAACAAAGAAGAGACCAAATGATATGTCAAATGAGACTCTGAAACTTGCCAGTGAGTGACAAGTAACTAAAGTAAAAGGGAGACATGAAACAAAGAACTAAACAAAAGATTCTGAAGGGCAGCTTGAAAAGATAAATTCAGATATTATAATGACATTTGCAAAGAACTGGAGATAGAAAACCAAAAGGGAGGAACACAATCTGTTTTGTTCAAGCTTAAAGAATTAAGGAAAAAATTCAAGTCTGGAGGGGCAATAGGGAAGAATTCTATAGGGAAAACATTAAATGACATAGGAACATCAAAAGAAGATAGAAATGATACAGTGAGTCATTATACCAAAAAGAATTGGTAGATGATCAACCAATTCAAAAGGTAGCATATGATTAGGAACCAATGGTACTGAAGAAAGAATTAGAAGCTGCCTTGAAGGCACTGGCAAAACACAAGTAATTGATGGAGTATCAACTGAGATCTTTAAACAAACAGTTGTAGCACTGAAGTGATAACTATGCCTATGTCAAGAGATTTGGAAAAATAACTGCCCCACCAACTGACTGAAAGAGACCCATTCTTGTGCCTATTCCCAAGAAAGAGAATCCAATGGAAAGCAGAAACTATCAAATAATATCATTAACAGCACATGCAAGTAAAATTTTGCTAAAGAACATTCAAAAGTGACTGCAGCAGTATATTCATAGGGAACTGCTAAAAAATCAAGTCAGCTTTAGAAGAGGAACTAGGGACATCATTGCTGACATCAGATGGATTTGGCTGAAAGCAGAGAATATCAGGAAGATATCTATCTATGTTTTATTGACTATGCAAAGGCATTTGAGTGTGTGGATAATAACAAATTTTACAGATAACATTGTGAAGAATGGGAATACCAGAACACTTAAGGTAATCATGAGGAATCTGTATATGGACTGGGAGGTAGTGAATTGAATAGCACAAGGAAACACTGCTTGGTTTAAAGTCAGGCAAGGTCTGTGTCATAATACTTCTCAATTTCTATGCTGAGGAAATAATCTGAGAAGCTGGACTTTATGAAGAGGAATGTGGCATCATGATTGGGGAAAGATTCATTAACAAACCTGCATTATGCAGAGGACACAATGTTGCTTTTGAAAATGAAGATTATTTTTAAACACTTGCTGATGAAGATCAAAGAACACAGCCTTCAGTATAGATTGCACTCAACATCAAGATAACAAAAATCCTTACAACTGGGTCAGTAAGCAACTTCATGATAAATGGAGAAAAGATTTTGTTTTACTTTGTTCTACAATCAATATCCATGGAAGCATCAGTCAAGAAATCAGAAGACACATTTCACTGGGAAAATCTGTTGCAAAAGATCTCTTTAAAGTGTTGAAAGGTAAAGATGCTACCTTGAAGGTGAAGGTGTGCTTGATTCATGCCATGGTATTTTCAGTCACATCATAGAGTTGTGAAAGTTAGACAGTGAATAAGAGAGACAGGAGAAGAATTGATGCTCTTGAATTATGGTGCTGTAGAGGAATTGAATATGCCATGGCCTGCAAAAAGAACCAATAAATCTATCCTAGAAGTGCAAGCAGAATGCTCCTTGGAAGCAAAGACATCTAGACTGCATCTTATGAATTTTGAACATATTGTCAGGAGGGATCAATCCCTATAGAAGGGCATCATGTTTGGGGGAGTCACAGATCCACAAAGAAAGAGGAAGACCCTCAACTAGATGTGCTGACACAGTGGCTACAATAATGGGGTTAAGCATAAAAAAGATTGTTTACATGGCACAGTGTTGAGTAGTGTTTCACTCTGTTGTGCACAGGGTCGCTATGAGTGGGCTCTAACTCAATGACACCTTCTAAGAAGTCAGTTACTTGATCCTCCTAAAATATTTAACACTCTCCCTCATGCTTATTGTTTCTGTAACAGTTATGTTCTTAGTCACATAATTATTTATGCCTGCTACATATTTCATCTTTCCATTTAAAATCAAAACAGTTTTGCACAGTTCTTATGTACACTGAAATTTTCAAAAAAAATAAGTACCATGTAAAATGAATGAAAGATAGCCCTTTTTTGTTCAGAATTTTACCCAAGCTTACTATTTAAGAAATCACATCTTTAAAGATAATGCCACTCATGGTATTTGCCTTTCTGTACAATAAATCACTTTGTATTGATAGTCTTTGCATTTATGCTGATTAAACACATGTATTTAGACGTATAATTACTTAATCATGTTTTCCAGTAAAATCATCATGAAACACAAAAGTTTTGATGTGTGTGACTTTAATTTTTATTTAACTCATGCTTGTGCTGTGGAATTCATTTCTTTTATTGCTCTGTAGTAACCCATTTTGTGAATATACTATTATACTACTTATTTTGCCATTAAACTTTTGAAAAACATTTGGATTATTTCCATTTCAGGATTATTATTACTGAGCATTGTTGGTTATATAATTTAGAAGATATATGTACTCATTTATATTTGGTATAAACCTGGTAATATAATTTTCAAGTCATAGAGCATGTGCATGTTCAAGTTTTGGATGTACTACCAGTTTTCCAAAGTGTCTGCTCCATGTTTTCTTATCCCGGCAATGTCTGAACACACTAGTTGGTTCATATTACCAGCAACACTTGGTCTTGTCATTATTTTAGGTATTACACATCCTGTTTGGTACATAATATATATCATATAGGTTTTTAATTTTTATCTTATTTATGATAATAAATGGTGAAGATTTGTACTTTGGCCATTTTATTCTTTTCTCCCCTCCCTTTTGAAGTTTATAATCAATCTTTTGCCCTTTTTTATTTTTCCCCTGGTACTGAGGGTTGAACCCAGGGCCTCGTGCTTGCATGCTTTGTGAGTGCTTGGCCACTGAGCACCTCCCCAGCCCTTTTTTTCTTTTTCTTTTCTTTTCTTTTTTTTAATATATTTTTTGAGCCAAATTATGCAGGCTGTCTCTGGTCTTGAACTTACGATCCTCCTACCTCTGCCTCCCGAGTTGCTGGGATTACAGGTATGCGCCACCACACCTGGCCTGCCCCAATTTTTAAAATGGATTGTTTATCTCTTATTGCTGAGTTCTAGGAGGTCCTTATGTATTCTGGATATGAGTCCTCTGTTGAACTTTATGCACACACATATATATGTGAATATACTATATACATATCTACATAGATTATGGATTTTTCACCCCTTTAATAGTATCTTTGTATGAGCACAATTCTTAAGTTTTGCTTTGTTTTAATAAACTGATTTATATTTATTTTTAATGTAATTTATTTTAACTGGAACATAAAAATAAAAATTATATATACTAATGTTGTTGCTATTGTTGTCCTTAGGATTTATTGAGTTGGGACCAATTTATACCATCCCTATCTAAAATAGAATGAAACACAGCCTGATACTGTGCCATGCTCAGCACTATGTCAGTGTTTTCTGCTATTTGTAGGGTTTTCAATGGCTGATTGGTTCAGGAATGGGCTTCCAGGTCCTTATCCCAAGCTGAAAGAAACTAGTATTCCCAGTCTTCCATCCAAGGACTAACCAGGCCTGACCAGGCTTACCTTCCAAGATTAGATGAGATTAGATGCCAGAGTGTTATGGCAGTAGACATAATAGAATAATGGAATTTTAAATTTTAATGAATTAGACTTTATCAAGCATTTATTTTGTAGTTAATACTTCATCCCGCTTAAGATTGTGAAGATAATCATCTATATATTTTTATTATTTTTTATTGTTTATTGTTACAATGGCATTGATCCAGAATGCTATTGTGAAACATTATAGAGGAGTCTGTGTAGACATTTGACCTCATTTATACAATTCACTTGACAAATGTTTATTAGATCCCTGTTATGCAAGATTTAGGGGGAATTTTAAAAATTAAAAATTTAATAGACTCTTCTTATCCTCAAGAATCATATGACATAGCCAGGCATGGGGGCGCATGCCTGTAATCCCAGTAGCTTGGGAGGTGGAAGCAGGAGGATCGCAAGTTTGAGACCAGAGGCAGTCTGTGTAATTTGGTGAGACCCTGTCTCAAAAAAGTAAAAAAAAAAAAAAAAAAGGGCTAGGGGTGTAGCTCAGTGGTCCAGCACTTGCAGAGCATGCAAGCATGAGGCCCTGAGTTCAACCCCCAGAAACACACACACACACACACAAAAGAGTCATATGACATAACATAGAAGGCAGAACTGGTTATAAATAAATGCAATTTATGGAAAAATAAAGTGGTTTCTTAATTCAAATCATATTCTGTTGGAATATTGAATAATAAATAAAATTTGAATCTAAAATCATTGAAGTCTTCAAATATGTGCTGACATTTACATTGGAAATGTAAGGTTGATAAATAATGGCAAGAAGAGTACATAGTCAAGAGAGATGGGATGCTTTAAGAAATGTAGGCTTATATGACAATGTACAGAAATTAAGACCAAACAGAATTTAAACAATCAAAAAGACCATATTAAAGATTTTGGAGCTCATTTTCCTTGCAACAGTTAGAACTAAAGAATTTTATGTGGAGGAGTTAAGTAATTGAGCTATGTTTTAAAAAGGTATACCCAAGGAAAGTATGGAGATGTAAAAATGAGGGATATCCACTGAACAGGCTGAATGGCCTAGACTATGGTAGAAGCAATGAGAATGGAAAGCAAAGAGAAGGGACACTGATTTGACCCACCAATATTGGTTAAGGAAAAATTGCATTTGACTGACTTTAGTGACTAATTGGATATGTGTGTTGTGATAAGAGACATTTTCTTCTGAGATGAAGTATAGATTTTCAACTAAAGAAATTAGTAAGATTAATTGACTCTGACAAACAGAAGGTGCAAAAATTACAAGGTCTAATTTAAAACTCAAGGTCTAATGATGTTGTTTTTTGTTGTTAGGTACCATCAAGTCAGATCTGACTGATAGCGACCCTGTGAACAGCAGAACAAAGCACTACCATACACTGTGCAATACCCATGAGCTTTTTATGTTTATCTCATTGTTGTATCATTGTATTTTTTCTCACTTTGAATTGTGCCATATTAGCATAAGGAGATCCCAGGGACTTTACTCCATTCCCATCATTAAGATCAACTCTATTTTGAGGAGGCAACACTTCCCCAGTCCCTTTTTCAATGCGTTCCAGCCTGGGGGGTGGGGCTTATTTTCTGGTACTATATTTGACAGTACTTCTCTGTTATTCATGGGGTATTCAATGGCTAATTGTTTTGGGAGTGAGCTGCTGGGTCCTTCTTCCTTGTCTGTCTTAGACTTGAAGCTCAGTTGAAACCTGTCCCCCATGGGTGGCCCTGCTGGTATCTGAAACACTGGTGGCATAACTCTCAGCACCACAGCAACAGGCAACCCTCCCAGCACAACAATCTGACAGACACATGGGGAGTGGGGTCTTCAATGATAACTACCATTTATTCATGAAAAGACAATGATATAGTTTGGATGTACCATACTTCCCCCACCTTCAGGCCCATTAGTTCAGTGCATGGTCAGGAGCCTGTAGCACCTCTGGGAGAGGATGGAAGCATTAGGGAGTGGAGCCTACTAGCAGAAAGTTCACTGGAGTCATGATCTTGGTGGTGATATTGGGAAACCAGTTACTTCCTGTTTCCCTCTTTGCTTCCTGGCTGCCATGAGGGAAATAGGATACCTCTGACACAGGCTACCTCTGTGATGTGCTGCACACCTACAGGCCCAAATCAACAGGAGCAAGCAAGTATGGCCTGAAGCCTCTGACACCCTAAGCCAACATAAACTTCTCACCCTTAAAAGTGGTTCAAGTATTTTGTCAGTGACAGAAAGCTGACTGATACAAGATTCTTTCAGTTTCTGGCACTTCACAGAATTCAGTCCTCACAAAATAACCCTAGGAGGAAGATATTAATATTAATATCAGATCAGGAAGCCAGTCTTATAGAAATTGTGTACCTTGTCCAAAGTCCCCCAGGTAGTAAGTAGAATAATCAGGATTCAATCCCATTTGCTTGACTTTATATCCCTTGATATTTTTCCACTAATATCCACTTTGTATTCCAGAAGTATATTTGGCAATTGGTAAATCAATGCTCAATCAAAACTAAGTAGAGCTTGTTCAATATGTGAATGAAAGTGAAAAGAATGAATGGTGTCTTACATAATTACCATAATTTGCCCATGCCATTCCGTCTAGTTAAGACCATATGTGCAGACTGTGTAAAAAGTTAGGTGCATCATCTCATTCCATGTATATGGACCCTGTCTCTTACAATAATTCCATTCTTTTTAAATTCCATGCAAGAGAGTTGTATGTTCCAAAAATATATAATTTTATTTCATATCAGATTATGAGAAAGCATAATATTTCATTGAAAACAATCACTTCTCTGCTAATCTAAATTTTATCATTTCTATATACTCAAATAATTAATATAAATTTGATTCCTTCTAATTCCCACATCTGGGCTCACCTGAAATCTGAACAAGCTCAGCAGCATCATCATTTTTACTTTCTGAGGAATGAAGAGATTCTGATATAGTACCTCGGGCTACTAAAAATTAATTTCACCACTTTGTGGCCAACTATAATCTTAGACCTCATGTTTAGCAAGTAGGTTTGTGGATTGAATTTCCAGTGATTCATACCTTTCCTATAGTATCTGGATCATCTTAGTGTCCAATTCTTATGCCTAAGTGCTTTAGTTCTTGCCTTAGAAAATGACCCTTTCCCCTGGATCTTTCAATAATGGGGTCTTCTCTTACCTTTCCCAGAGTTCTAATGAGACTGAAATGATACCTCAAAATACATGCAGACTCCTTTTTCTGTGTCACCAATTATAGTCTATTTTTGTACTTTCCTTTACTAATCACAGTTCAACTACACAAATATACAAGTGTTACTAAGTCTGCTGATGAGACCACTGCATATCTCAGGTTCCACCATTTCATTTGCTTGAATTTCCTTCCACCATGATTGAGGGGTTGGGCTGGAATTTAGCTCAATTGGTAGATTGCTGGTCTGCACTCTCTGAGAACTCTGATTCAATCCCCAACACTGCAAAAATGGGAGAAGAATGTGGCAGTCAACTCCTGAAAACAATCGTGAAATAGTCAACCATTGAAAACCCTATGAGGGTCACTATGAGTCGGACAGGGCACCTAACAACAACCAACAACAATCATTGAGGAGAGGGGATACATGTTTTCTATATTTCTTTAGCTTTCCTTACTGTCATATATAGTATTAGACATATACTTTATACAAAAACATTTATTATTAATGTGATTTGTATAATTTTCCCTGACTATAGAAAAAGGATGGTTATAATCTCAAATTCCCACTAAAATCCTCAATAGGTCAAACTTAGTGACCTCTTCTACTTGATGTAAGACTAAAATATCACTTTCCAGCTGATTATGCAATAAGTACTACATAAAAATAGATACACTTTGTTTACTCAATAAACAATGACAAAATGCTACAGATCTATTTATGCTTAAAATAGGGAAAAGAATAACTTCTACTTCATAGGGTTATTACAATAATTACATGACTTAGTACATGTAAAGGCCTTAGAACAATGCCGAGAAAATATTATGTATTTAATAAAGATGAACTTGTATATTTATTATTATTCAAATGTGAGTACAAGACTTGCACAGTGAGGGGCACTTTGTAGATACATAATAAAATCTTTTTGGAGTTATTTTAAGTGTAAAGTTAACATTAGTTTGCAAATTTTACTGAATATATTAAATCACTATCAAAAGTAAATATGTCCTAATATATGGAAAGTAATTCTGACTCATTTTCTTTTATATTACCATTGTTAATATGCCAGGAATAGAGCTATAATGTTCAAATAAAAACAAGCATTGGCATATTTATTATGACTATATTACCTAGTATTTTCTCTATGTTCAAAAGAGAGATCCTTTTTTGTCATCTAGAATCAGGATTATAGTACCAACATATAAAGTTTTATTATAAGTAAATGCTAATAAAATAAACTATGAGTTATAGTGCATAACATAAAGTGATAGCAAATTTTTTGACATTCTATTCTGCAGAATGCCAACATAATGTTCCCTTTATCTTATTTTCAATTCTATAGGAACAGGAGTTCTTTGTTTTGTTTTGTTTTTATTCTTCAGCTAGATGGTCTAAGTAAATTAAAATAATTTTTCTTTTTTTCCTGTGAAATGATTTTCAGTGGTAAAAATGAGAAAACACAGTTGCATAAAAATTCAATAAAGCAAATAATGCATTTTCTTTTACATATCAGCATAAAATTGGGACTAAATGCACAACAATCTCTTAAATTTTATACCCAAAGAATTTGCTCATGCATTAAATTTTTTATTTTAAAACATTTTTCTCCTTACCTTAGGTAGTCTGAAACTTGAAATGGATCTATAACAATAATACTGGCATCTGGAAGCCATTTTTAGCAAAAGACAAAGCCAAAAGTCAATGGAATGCAACATGTGGATAAAGTACTATAACTTTAGCTATATTGTTAGGTATTTAAATGCCCTTTGGCAGTTGATGCCTTTCTTTTGATGTGCAATATCAGAATGCTGATGCTAACACTGCAGTATTTCCAAAATGTTAACATTTTGAAGCCTATCATTGGATATCATTACTTTCTAAGACTTCAACTACATGGTATTATATGTGATGAGAGTAGTTCCTTCATTTACTTTAAAATTTATTATGTTTATGAATTAAATCTCTTGGATAGCCACAAATTATATGGTATTAGTTAAAGAATTGTGGGTAAACAATTCAGAAAATAGATTTATTCTATGTTATGCAACTCAATAGCAGGGTATCAGAGTAAATTTAAACCTGCAGACTATGAGGAAATAAACTGCAGATATGCTGCATGATTCCATATTTCTAGTATGTGAGTCAAAGGCTGCCCCAAAAAGAGAGTGGGGAGGAGACACATTGCTTTTAATACTAAGAATGAATTTTTTTTATAACTTTGAAATCCTAAGTATGTAGTCTTTTATTTCATTTCCTTTGATGTTTTACTATCTTATCAGAGTCCTCTTATTTCTGTTTTAGCCTTTCAGTTTTTCCACCCTGTATCTCTGTATAAATATGTGTACATGTGTAATTTACCCATGTATCTGCCTATCTTCTATTACCTGTTTAACTTTTGGCTACTTGTCATTTACCTAGGCTGTACACACAAAAGATTGAAATGGAATATAGAAATTTCCCAAATATGAATACTATCAAAAGTATTTCTACACGGGAACCGAGAAAATGAAATCCTTATCTTTGACCTCTTGACTAAAATCAATTATATATAACTGTTGAATTGTTCACTTAACTTTTCGTATCTCTTATCTTTTTCATTTCTCTGCCTTCACAACAGACTTAATGCAATCTTGCAACTCCTCTTTCTTGTATTGTTGGTGTTTTATCAACAGAAGTTGAACTATTCCAGAAAGAACCTTCTAGACAACCACACATCTTAAGCCTCTCATGAAGGCCAAAAGCAACTTGACTCTTTCTTTTTATCATTCTTCATTTTAAAATTTTGAACAATTCTTTTAACCCCTTTGTATATGAGTTTAGCTCTTCTCTTTTAACCATTCTGCAGCACACTCAGGAAATAAAACTAAATTCTTAGTTCATGAACTGCTATCAATCCCTCTGGGTCAGGTAATGTTTCAAGACTATGGTTATGTTCATGTGACAAAATTTCTCTCATTTACTGTGCTTTTGCAAATTTTAGAGACTGACATTTTGAATGATATTGTTATGGATAATACAGATTTATTCTGGGTTTTTCACTGTTTGATGTTACTCTCAACAATTTTCCTCTTTTTTCATAAAAAGTAGTTTAGTGAGATTCATTATTTAAAAAAATTATATTTATTCAAATACCACAAACATAGAGAATAGGCAAAAATTATTTTCATAAACATTACATAAGAGTAAGGGCCTTGTATTATAATAGTAGCTTCACATTTTATTTACTTCTTATTAAAATGTGAATTATCCATTTTCCCAATTTGTGTGCAAATTTTGCAATACTCCATTAATGAAGCTAGCAACAAGAAGTAATAAAATCAGTAACTTGAATGGAGAATATAAAAATAGCACTTTTCCAAAAGTTATGTAAGCATAAGCCTGCAGCGGTAGCCCTGTGGCATCCGATCCTGTCAGATTTCGGAAGCTAAGCAGGGTCAGGCCTGGTTAGTACCTGGATGGGAGACTGCCTGGGAACACCAGAAGCTGTAGGCTTGGGAGAAGGACCTGGCAACCCCCTCCCAAAAATCAATCTGCCATTGAAAATCCTATGAACGGCAGAAAAGCACTGACAATAGTGTTTCCCCTGTTGTACAGAGGGTCGCTATTACCGACTCAACGGCACCTAACAACAACAACAACATGTAAGCATAAGCCCCATTATATTTCTACTAGTTTTGTATCTCAATTGGTGATTGTTCAAAAGGTTTGTTGTATAATTCTTCTAGTTGTCTACAGATTAAAGATTACCCCCTAACAAGGAAACAAATACCACCGTACAGATAATAATTTAATAAGTGCAGCAGTGTTCTAAAATCAACAATGAATATTACACTATGCTCAATTGAATATTTTATTATTAATTAATTTATTTTTGCTATATTGAGGAGCTGAACCCAGGGCCTCATGCATGATTTTGTAAGCACTCTACTACTGCTGCACCCCAAGCCCCTTTCTTATTTTTTTATCTTGAGACAAGGTCTTGCTATGTTATAAAGGCTGCCTCTTTTCTTGATCCTGCAATGCTCCTGCCTCTGCCTCACCTCCTGAGTTGCGGGCATTATAGGCATGTGATACCACAAGAGGATTGAATGAACAACTCAAAATGAAGTGCTCTTATATTGCCAACATTTCTTCCACATTCTAGATTTTAAATATGTTTTTATAATGTAATTGGGCAAACATTGATGAAGAACTTCAATATTGAAGATAGCCACATTTTCTTTTTGTTCATAAAGGTCATATTTAAATTCAATTTCATTACAGTTAAATTTATTTTATATTTTCCCTTTTAACATGTGGCAATACCAATTTGACATACAGTATCCTACCATCTTTGGATAGAAGAATTACTTTAGCCAATGACTGGTTTTTAATTTCATGACTTTTAGTTGCACAGTTGATATATTTATTATCTTTAAGTCATTTCTAAAATATATTGCCTCAGAGAAGCAGTATCATTTTACAAAGTGTTACAATATTATAAAGCCAATATTTGGAGTATACTTTTTTATGAATTGCTGTAGTGAACTAAAAATTCTGCAAATGGTTCTCTTTTGGATTTGCTAAAACACAGAAATAAAGTAAAAATACTCAAAGATACCTAGTTTCATCTTTTTAAAAATATATCAAAAACCAGATTGAGACTTCCATTTCTGCCAGTACGATGGACATAATAATCCCCTTCCTCTCTCTGAAAGGAAATAAAAGCAAGAAAAAATATTTTCTAAGAATATAAAGTGAAGGAAAAGTGAGGAACCCTCCAAAGCTTGCAATTAAGGGAAGTAAAATCTGTAGTGACAAAAAAGTCCTGGTATCCCTCAGGGTAATTGCTTGTGTTCCTGATTTTGGTTTTTCTCAACATTCCAAGCTTGTCTTTTCACAACCTAAAAGGACGTTGGAGCAGGAAACAAATCTTTGTTACAGACAAATAGAACTTCTTCCATACAGTTTATGTTCTAAAAGGCTACATTCTCTTTATGAATATGAACTAGGATTCCATCTTCCTCATCTTAGTCCCTTTCCAATTATCAGGGAAAGATAAAGATTGTCTTTCTCAAATATTTGTGTTGTTCAAGAGACAATAGAGTACTTGAAAATTCATAGACATAAGATAATTTTCACCCAGGATTTCAGTCATAATTGACAGCACTTATGGTGAGAAAAGATTGAGGTTGTCCAAGATTTTGCTTGGCTTGGCTCTATAATCAACACTTGTGGAAGCAGCAGTCAAGAAATCAAAAGATGCATTGCGTTGGGAAAAGCTGTGGCAAAAGATGTCTTTAGAGTATTGAAAAGTAAATATGTCACATTTAAGATGAAGGTGCATCTGACTCATGCCATGGTATTTTCAGTTCTACCATATGGTTGTGAAAACTGGACATTAAACAATGGAGACAGGAAAAGAATTGATACTTTTGAATTATGGTGCTAGAGATGTCTATTGAATATACCATGGATGGCCAAAAGAACCCACAGATCTGTCCTAGAAGAAGTGCAACCAGAGTGCTCCTTGAAAGCAAAGATGGCCATACTGGGTCTTACATATTTCAGACATGTAGTCAGGAGAGATCAATCCCTGGAGAAGGACATCATGTTTGGGAGAGTGGCAGGTCAATGAAAAAAAGGAAAACCCTCCACCAGATGGATTGACACAGTGTTTACAACAATGGGTTCAAACATAAATAAAATCATGTGCCTGGCACAGAATTGGGAAGTATTTCATCTGCTGTACATAGGGTCCTACAAGTCGGACTCGACTCAATGGCACGTAACAACAACAACAAGGTAGCTCCAAACCTTTAAGCCAGTAGTTATGTAAGTGACTCTTATTCTGACAATTCCCACAGGAAGTAGGCAGAAAAAGGAAAAGTTCTATGGAAGACACAGTCTTCAATCCAGGGCTCAACATTCACACTTAGATGAAAGTCTATCTTTAAAAATAATTGTTAAAATATTTGAAAATATCATTTTTATGAGACTATAAATTGAAATAATGTTTTTATATATACATAATTATTTATTAATAGATGTTAGTGGGGTAGAGAGTAATAAGACTATTGCTATTTCCATTGTGCACCTATTACATCATTTTTGCTTACATTTTCATCAACTTACATAATTTATGGAACGTTTTGATTAATATGTGGTAAAAATCACATGCAGTTATGGTTTATAGTCCTCTGCTTTTTCCCATGTATTCATGTAGTTGCATCATATAATTTGAGATTATCATACCCCCCTTTATCCTGCTGCATTTATGTCCCTTCCCCATTCCCATTCCACAATCTTTGCTCCTCACTGCTAGTCCTCTCCCCACTTCTTGCTATTCTGTTCATATTTTCCTTTCGTAGATAAACCTGATTGTTCCTTTTCATATATACATGTATGTATAGTTTTTCTTCTTCCTTTAAATTATATTTAGCTGCTAGATATGAGTGAGAACATATGGCATTTCTCTTTTGGGGTCTGGGTTTCTTCACTTAGGATGATATTCTTCAATTCCATCCATTTTTCTGTAAATGACATTATTTCATTCTTTTTCATTGC
>VMDO01037542.1:0-14229 GCA_007922755.1 Pedetes capensis | reverse complement strand
GTGCTGACCCAGTCATAAGGATTTTTGTTTTGTTGATGTTTAGTCGTAACCCATATTGAAGGCTATGATCTTTGATCTTCATCAGTAAATGTTTTAAATCCTCTTCATTTTCAGCAAGCAAAGTGGTGTCATCTGCATAACGCAGGTTGTTAATGAGTCTTCCTCCAATCTTGATGCCACGTTCTTCCTCATAAAGTCCGGCTTCTCGGATTATTTGCTCAGCGGTTGTTGTTCTTAGATTCCATCAAGTCCATGTCCGACTCATAGATATCCTATGTACAACAGGTGAAATGCTATTATCAGTGCTTTTTTGCTATTCATAGGGGTTTCAATGGCTGATTGTTTTTTGGGAGTGGGCTGCCGGGTCTTCTCCCAAGCCTACAGCACCTGATGTTCTGAGGTGGTCTCCCATCCAAGTACTAGCCAGGCCAGACCCTGCTTAGCTTCCAAGATCTGGTGAATTTAAATAGAGGGTTTTTAATGCTTACTGGCTATTTGCATTACTTTTGTCTTTGTTTCATTACCTTTTAAACATAAATCTAACTACTTACTTTTATTGATACATATTTTCCCGATTGTGCAAAAAATTTTCTGTTGACTTGGAAAATACATGGCTATTGTCTTTTGTAATAAGGTACTTATAATAAGTCCCCCATTCAAAGCAAGTGGCAAAATAAGGCCACCAAAGGGCAATTGTAAGAAAGTCCAATCTACACAAATATAGTTCCAAGTTTAACTTCCCCAAATAAATGAATAAATGGAGTATTGAGCAGAATGTGTATAATTGAAGCAAGTGAAAAAACATAAAGCGTAAATTGAGCAAATAGCTTCAGGGGACATATATTTATTCATGACTTTTAGTGTTCCAAACTATAAATCTACTTAATTAGATTTAATTACAACAGTACTCAAGATAACACAGAGATGATAAAATCTGAGAGTGACATTTTATATATTGCTAAAGGGATTATCTGTTTATGCAAATAACTGACAGACTTTCACTCAAAAGGGCTAATTGAATGAACGGTTAAAGCTATATGACTAACCAGGAAAGAGAGAAAAATGTCAGAATTTTTCAAATTTCAAAGATGTTAACCAGTTTTCCCTTGGGAACTCTGACTCACCTGGCAAAGTAGAGTGAATACTGCAGCATTCAGGACAGAGGAAGAATTCAGGTCCTCATTTTTCAGAAACATTCAACAAAGTTAACTACTGCCTTCCTAGGGGTATTCCTATCTCTATCTGCATGTTGCATTATAATGTATCTATTTACAGATCTCTTTCCACTACAAAGCTCTGTGCTCATTGAAGGCAATGGTTTGCTTTGTTTTTTGTTTTTTTTTTTTCCCCTCAGTACTGGGTGGTTGAACCCAGGGGCTTGCTCATGCTACACAAGTACTTTACCACTGAGCTACACCCACCAGCCCCTTTTTATTTTTATTTTTATATTTTATTTTGAGACAGTGTCTCTCTAAGTTGTGCAGGCTGCCTCTGGGCTCAAACCCGCAATTCTCCTGCCTCAGCCTCCCACCACAGCACTCAGCTGACTCAACATCTTATTCCTAGAGTCTTTAACCTCCCTACCACATGAGAGGTATTTAATAAAGCTGTTAAACAGGAGAATAAGTGGGCACTAGGAAAAAATTTAATTGCCAATAGTAAGAGCTTTCATTGTTTTTAAAGTTGAAAGTCAGCTCACATCTTTCACTATGTATTCTAAAATAAAAATTCAACCTTGATCATTTCAGGATACATTCCTTGAATTGATGATAGCTCTATAAAATTCCTTTACTCTGTCACAGTCCATTGACCATGATACATGAAAGAAGAGAGCTTTGGGGATCAAGATGCTAACAATAAATAAAATATCAGATCCAGATACACAAAGCAATCATAAGACACTCAAATCTCTAGCCACCACTTCACATTTCTATTGTATGAGATAAGCAGGAGCCTTTGTCTATGTCTGCTAATGTGGTGTGGCATTTGAAAAATATCAATTAGTTTGTCTCTCTGCAACCTGAATTCTCTAAATGATCACCCTGGGTGGCGTATAAGGTAATTCTCTCAAATCTGTGGCAATTACTGTCTTCTGCACTGTGCACATACCTAGCTGTTTTCCCTAAAGATATATTCTCTGCATTGAATCTCCTATGCATGTTTAACGACTGTTCCTGACCTTCATTCATACCACAGGTAGTACCTGAGCACCTACTACTCTAGCACTGGGTAACCTCTGAACATTGTTATGTCTAAGCTTGCCAAGTGACATTGCACCCCAAGAAACAAAGGCAATAACCCAATATTTTTCAACCACTTGCACATCACAGCTGTCCAGCTGCTACCAAGTCAAAGACATAAGGCACCTCTGTGTGACTGCACAGAATGGGTGCAAGGTCACCAGACACAATTTAGGCTAAACTTAATGTAGATCTCCAGGTCCCATTTGTTTAAATTCTAAGTAAACTGAGTCCAATTCAGTGATATTTCAGTTAGGGAAAAAATGTAGTCACATGTATGAGTTGTCTTCCTTTCCATTCCTCCACCCTAAGCCTGGTGCTCAGAAGGCTTAACCTCAGGAGGTTTATACACTATTAGGATGTCAGTGGTATATATAAGGACCAATAAGAATGTAAGAGAAGAGCCTAAATTCTCTCTGTCAAAATTAAAGGGAAGAGATATTTCTCTCCCCTTTATTATAGAATTTTCCTTTGTTAACTTATGACTGTAATTGTTTCTAAATCTTTTTTCAAAAGCCTTTAGCCATTTTCACAACCCAATAATATCTCTCTCAAGGGCTTGGGTGCCGTCCCCCTTGAAAAGTGAACATCAAGTGGCATGGACACCATTGTTATGAGAGGGTAGGAGCCTAACTTCTGTAGGCACAAGGCTCTAAGTTGCAAAACTACTCTCTGTTATGTTATTGTTAGGTTACATGGAGTCAGTGCCCAACTCATGGGGACGCTAGGTACAACAGGAAAAACACTATTGTCAGTGCTTTTCTGCTATTCATAGGGTTTTCAATGGCTGATTGTTTTTTTGTAAGTGGGTTGTCGGGTCCTTCTCTCAAGCCTACAGCACCTGGTGCTCCCAGGTGGTCTCCCATCCAAGTACTAACCAGGCCTGACCCTGCTTAGCTTCTGAGATCTAATGGGATTTGATACCACAGTGCTATGGCCACAGGCCTCTCTGTTATAAGGTTACAAATGTCCATTTTTGCCTTGTATGAAGACAGTTGATTAACATAGTTACTCCAATTACCAGGTAAATTTAGGATGAACAACATGTAGCAAATGATGTTATCAAGTCCTCACAAAAGGGAGAATTCATTTCTTCATTCATCATGTCTTGGGTCTAGCTGGTCTCTTGATTCATTTGACATTTTTTTCCCTCACCTGACACTTAGGCATGTTTTGTACAAAGCTATTAACTCTACTGGGGTATAGACATCTACTTATCCCATTCTAAGTAGGACTAATCAATCAACCTGCCTTTGCTGTCCAGCCCTGATCCTCAGTCTCTTACATGCTCAAAATCTCCTATCATTCACTATCATGAGTAAAAGAAGCCCCTGAAAGGAGCCATTGCACTGTGGGATGATTGTGGGCAGTCGCCAAATCTTTCCTTACATCATGACATATGGCATCAATAGTTAGTTTCCTGGGGCACCATGATGGCTTGGAGAATCCTCAGTGACTCCCTTCTTCTTAAGCCCAGCCTATGTCAGAGATCCCCCAGTCTTCATACGTCTACCACCAAGATGTGGTTCAGGTTAGAGAGAGGGGGCAGGACACAGAACTTCCGAATATCTAACATTTCTTTCTAAATGCTCTTCTCTCCGGTACTTAGTTTAGGATTGGTAAAAAAAAAAAAAATCTATTCTACCTAATTATAGCTTCTTTGAATTATTTCTCTGATTTACACTGTAATTGTGCTTTTTGAAGCTCACACAAGAACGTTGTCCAGGCACAGTGGTACACCTCTGTGATCCCAGTGACTTAGGAGGGAAGGCAGGAGGATGGCAAGATCAGAGCCAGATGCAGCCTGCATAACTTAAGGTGACCCTCTCTCAAGATAAAAAGTGAAAACTGGGCCAGGGGTGCAGCCTGGGGGTGGAGCACTTGGGAGGCCATGGATTCAACCCCAAATACCACCAAAAACAAAACAAAGCAACAACAACAAAAAAAACTTTGATACATTTTTCCTGTATTTTCACAGTACCTAGGCAAGGTCCTTGAGTAATTAAATAAGAAATATGCAGATGAGAAAAAACATCTATCACAACCTAATGTACCATTCACTACATGCATGACGGAGGGAAAAGTCTAAACCTCTGAAATTCCCTTCAGAGAATATCAGTTTCTATTTGTATAGCAGCTGGGATTTAGCTCAGTTGGTAGAACACTGCTCTTCAGTCTCTGAGATCCCGAGTTCGATTTCCAGCACTGCAAAAATGGCAGAAGGACGTGGCAACCCACTCCCAAGGCAATCCCAAAACAATCTGCCATTGAAAACCCTATGAGGGTCGCTATGAGTCAGACATGACTTGACAGCACCTAACAACAACAACAACAACAACAACAACAACAATTTGTATAGCAAATATTAATCATTTGAGTTTCTTCCTTAGAACATTTGCATGATGGCCCTTTCTTTATGACTAATGCCTCAGACATCTCCACAAACAAAGAGAACTATTTAGTAGGTTTTCCACATTTAGAGTTAAAAACAAAATCCCTCACCCTAGTAGAAGCAACAACACCAAAAAGCCATTTGAGAACCTAAAAAGTAAAAAAATCAACGTCAGACCTTTCATGAGGACTGACGAATCAAATCAATAAGATAAAGAGATCTCTTGGCCTCTGGACTAAGTAATATGATGAAAAACCTGCAAGCTAATAAAAATCAATATTTATTCATCTCTGTGCAGAAAAACTCAATATATTCAGAGCTCCTCTAACTTACCACCTAATAATATGTGTTGTAAATTGTATATCAATAGTGGTGAGCTATGCTAAAGAACATGCCTGTAGATACCATTTTGTCCAGGCAGTTCTCCAATACTCAATCATAGAACTAGACTCCAGCTATTCATGATATATGAGAATATGCTCCATATATGGAAAGTGAACAAACTTTTTGAGAGGAAGAATAGCACTTACCAAGTTATATTACCTATCTTTTGTACCTCTACTTACCTTTTCTGTGTGTGTGTATATATATATGTATATATACACATATATATACACACAGTATATATACTGCATACAGTGTGTATATACTGTGTGTATATATACTATATATGATATATACTGCATACAGTGTGTATATACTGTGTGTATATATACTATATATAATATATACACATATTATATAGATATATATAGATATATATATAGATATATATATATATATATACAGTGAAATATTTGTCCATAAAAAATGAAATCTTGTCATTTGAGGAAACATGGATTGAATTGGAAGATACCATATTAAATAAAATAAGCCAGGCACCAAAGGACAAACATTGCATATTTTCACTCATTTATGGAGGCTAAAAAAGTTGATCTCAGAGAAGAGGGTGCAATAGCAGCCATTAGAGACCAGAAAAAAATAGAAGCAAGGGAAAATAAAGAGATTGGAAAATGAATACCAAAATGCAGGTAGGTAGGAGGATTTAATTCTAGTGTTCTATAGCCCAGTACAGTAGTTATAGTGTACAATAATTAATTATATATCAAAATAACTAAGAACCCAAAGGTCCTCAAGCACAGAGAAACAATAATCAAGTAGAAAAAAAAAAAACTAAATGACAAGACACTGATCATGAAAGCTGAGAAAAACAAACCAGGCAAGTCGACAGTGCTGTGGAGCATGCCCTCATGAGAATTTTGCAAAGATTAAACACATAGACATAAGAAAGTTAGAGATCTGCAGATCTCTGGTTATATTAGGCTTAACCAAAGACAAATAAGAGTACAGTGTAATTTTCAATATTACTTGGATTCTTTCACAATAATTAGTACCCGTGTTCATTTGGTATTTATTCTATGAAAAGTTTCTCTGAAAAGAGGTAGGCCTTTGTTTTAGTCAGATTTCCATTACCATAACAAATGCTTGAGATAATCAGCTTATGAAGAGAAAAGTGCCGTTTCAGCTCACAATTTTGAAGATTTCAATCCATGACTAGTTGGCCCTGCTGCTCTGGGTGAGGCAGCACATCATGGCATAGTGTGTAATAGACCAAAACTGTTTCCCTCATGACTGGGAAACAAAAGATAGAAAGAGAGATGAGATTTCACAAAATCCTTCAAGGGCTTGCCTCCAACCACCCAAAGACCTCTCACTAGGCCCAGATTCTTAGTTTCCACCACATCCCAACAGTGCCAGTCTGGGGAACAGGCATTTAATACAATCAGCCTTTGAGGAACACTCAAGATCCAAACCATTGCACCTTGATTCTTGGGAGCAGAAACTGTTCAAGTAACAGATATGTGACATATATTTTTTCTTTTTTATTATTCAGTTATTATATTAACAAAAATGTCTTGAGAATCTGTTTTATATAAGACACTGAAGTACAATCATGAAACATTTTTAAAGTCATGATACTATTCCTAATGAGCTACCAGTTTACAACACACATGCATAAGTGTGTGTGTTTAAAATGTCAATATAAGTAAAAAGAAGAAAAATTTAAAGCTCAATTGTTAAACTCATAAACTCAATTGTTAAATTGTTGCTCAGTCCAGTAGATTTTTTTCTGTTTTATGACAATTTAAATCCACAAAAGTACAAAGGATAATAAAATGAATAATTGTGTATATGTGACAACTTTGTTCTCCCTTCACTTACATTGCTGGACACACATCTCTCAGCACTCTATTCCTTGCCTGATTCTGGTTTAGGGAATGCCAAAAGAGAATACCCAAGTTTTAGAAAGCAGAAGTGAAATAGCAGCAATTGAATCCTTTTCTTCATTCTAAATTGACCAATTACCACTAACTATGGAGTACAAAGTGATATTGTGATATAGTTACACAATATACTATTGTTAACCATAGTCATCATGCTGTTCAGTAGATCTCAAAAAATTATTCTTTCTGATTTACTGAAACTTTTTATCCTTTGACCAAACATCTCTCCATTCCCCCTATTGCCCAGGATTTTGTCACTATCTCTCTACTCCTTGCTTCCATAGTTTAATCGTTTAGATTACACAAATAAGTCAGACCCTATGATATTTATCTTTCTGTGTCTGGCTTATTTCACTTAGCATAATATCCTCCACATTTATCCATAGTGTAGCAAATAACAGAATTTCCTTCTTTTTAAGGCTGAAGAAGAGTTGCCTCCTCAAAGAAGAGTTGACTTTAATGATGGTAATGGAGTGAAGCCCCTGGGGCCTTCTTTTGATAATGTGGATGACTGAAAATGAGAAAAAACATAGTGACTGCAAGATTTGGCTCAACATATAAAGATCATGTACATGTCAGAGTGTTGGGTAGTGTTTCAGCCTGTTTTACATAGGGTCACTATGCATAGGATTTGACTCAATGGCTACATGCCACTTACATCACCAGTGTATTGTAGTATAAATTGTAAGAATATAGTGTACATTGCATAGCCATTCCACTGTTGATGGACTTTTGGATTTGTTTCAGTCTGGGGCTATTATGTATAATGCTAATATGAACATCTTAGCATTAGATTGATAAACTATAAATATTGGAATTTGAGTCATCAAATAGCTGCCTTTAAGATGAATAGCCTAACACAAGTCTTGTGGGGACCATAAAAGCACTCATCTCCCTTCACAACTGTAGCAGCCAAGGAAGTTTAGTGCTCAGTTCCCCCTGCAAAAAGAATCTCCCATTCAATTGTAAAAAGTACAATTTCCTGACAGCCTCCAGCTGGTGGTACTTTCAGGCTCCACCTCATGTTATCATCTAAGGCTACACTCTTCCAGTCTATAGAGAATGACTGAGCAAACAGGGTTACAGTGACCAAATCATTTCTGCCAAAGCTGATTCGGATCATGGACAATCTGTATTCTGGGTTGGTCCAGACTGTCAAATAATCATCACAGGATAATGCCCTCCCCTGTGCAATCCTGCTCCTGTCCCATTTATTACTCACAGATGTTACTGTCCACTAATTTTCTTGCAATACTAACTTAATCTGCTGCCTAAAGACCCAATTGGCACTTTTGATAGTGGGTACAGCTCAAGAAAGCAGGCATTAAAATGAGATTTTGAGACCAGATTGCTCAGAGTCTGAATGGCAATAATGATGGGATGGTATGGAGAGCACAGAGTCTGTGGCACAAGAAAGTTGACCGACTGTTCAAAATGTCATCAATGATGGCTTGGAAAAGTGTTGTAGCTTAGGGGACCACCCTAGTTGGTGCTCTGGCATTTGAGAAATAAGGGAAACCAATGCATACAAGGACAGTGGAACTGGCTGGTTATCACTAAGTTGTACTTATGTCCTATGGGCAGATAATGAAAGCCAAGAGCCATTTACAACTCACTGAACACTCTGAAGACTCATTCTTGTCGTTAGGTGCCATCGAGTCAGTAATCGACTCATAGTGATCCTATGTACAACAGGTGAAACACTATTGTCAGTGCTTCTCAGCTGTTCACAGGGTTTGCAATGGCAGACTGACATTTTGGGAGTGGGTCGCCAGGTCCATCTCCCAAGCCTATAGCACCTGGTGTTCCCAGGAGGTCTCCCATCCAAGTACTAACCAGGTCCGTACCTGCTTAGCTTCTGAGATCTGTTGGGATCGGATGCCACAGGGCTATGGCTGCAGGCACTCTCAAGACTAGCAGGCCTTTTATGCAGCTTACAGAGGTCCTCTTGAATCCTATCCTGTAAAGCAGAAAAAGCTAACAACCAAACTGGGAATTTAATATTTAGAGTTACAAACCTTCAATTGAATGCTAAGGCAGGTCTATTATGCCAAGTCCTGATCAGAGAAACTTGAGACCTTGATATATGGGATAGGGAGAAGTGGATGCATATCTCAAAAGACTTTGGACCACCTGCTCTGCTAAATCTTCAGAGCTCAGAGAATTGTCTACCCATCCGTAGTAGGAGTTCTAATTGCTATACATCTTGGATAATTTTTAGTGATGAAATCATATTTTAAAATGTTTACAAAAGACAAATGTAAAATGATACCTCACCATGATATTACTTTGCTTTTTCCTTTTTACATTTACAGTATTCACTATAAGTTGTCTTTTTATATTTCTCATAATTAGTTGTTGTTGTTGTTATTGTTAGGTGCCGTCGAGTCAGTATCCGACTCATAGCGACCCTATGTACAACAGGTGAAACACTATTATCAGTGCTTCTCAGCTGTTCATAGGGTTTTCAATGGTGGATTGATTTTGGGAGTGGGTTGCTGGGTCCATCCCCCAAGCCTACAGCACCTGTTGTTCCCAGGAGCTCTCCCATCCAAGTACTAACCAGACCTGACCCTGCTTAGCTTCCGAGATATGACGGGATAGGATACCACAGGGCTACAGCTGCAGGTACTAATTAGTTGTAGGAGTCTTTAAATGTTCTGAGTACTAGTTATTTTTAAGGTAAACATTGCAAATATCTTCTTCAAGAAAACAGCTTGTCTCTTCATTTGTTAATGGTCTCACTTAAGAAAAAGAAATTTCAACTATAGTTGAATTTATCAATCTTATCATTTTTATTTGTAGGTTTTAAATATTACATAAGAAGTCTTTCCCTAATGCAAGGCCATAAATACTTACTCCAATATTTTCTTCCAAGGCTTTTAGATTTTGCTTTTTATATTTATGTCTTTAAACTACTTAAAATTTATTTTCTCTATGGTATATGAGAGGGAACCTCTTTCAGCTTTATTTTTCACATGTAGATAATAAAGTGTCTCAGCACAATTTTTGTATTTTCTATTCTTTCCTATAACCTACAATGCAACCTCTTTTACATTTCTAATTTTATGTATGTGCGTCTGTTTCAGTCCCATTAATCATTTGACAGTTGAGCTATACTCTAGTGTCTTAATTATTACAAATTTAGTATCTAATAAAATCAAGTCCTCTTATTCTTATTCTTGTCTTAACTATTCTCAGGCTTTTGTTCCTTGAAATTTCAAACTCAGCTTATCCACTTCCACTAAAAGTCCTATATTTTCACTCCTTTTTTATGCATGTTGTCTTATGTACATTTAATTAGTTTTCCATCAGTGTGTGCCAACATTTCTTATTATTCACTTTGTGTTCCCTCCTGACCCGCAGCTATACCACTGTCGCATCCAATCCTGTCAGATCTCAGAAGCTAAACAGGGTCAGACCTGGTTAGTACTTGGATGGGAGACTGTAGACTTGGGAGAAGGACCCGACAACCCATTCCCAAAAAACAACCAGCCACTGAAAACCCTATGAAAAGCAGAGAAGCACTGACAATAGATGTACATAGGGTTGCTATGAGTCAGACACCAACTCCATGGCAACTAACAACACCAACACAGCTAACTTCTCAAATTACCAAGTATCTTCAAGTTGTTCATCATATACTTTTCCCTTACTCTAGAGGACAAGCTACAGAAGTGACTGCAAGAAACAGTGAGATGGCAGGGGCTAAAATTATCTAATGCAACTTATCTGGCAGCAAGTAGTTTGTCAAGCACATATACATAAATTACAGATGTTGTGAGAACTTTGGGCCTTCAGATCCCCTAAAGAAGAAATGAGATGTAGGCATTCATTACCACAGAGTTAGTGTAATTCATTCCATTAAATCATTTTTCCCTCAGGATTTCTCAGCACCAACAATAGTATGTAACTTTTCAAAGCACCCATTTGTGCCTAGTCTGTTTCTCTAAGATGGAAATCCAATATTCTCTGAAGACTTGTCATGTATCCACTTAAGAAATCCTAAGCTTTGCCCTAGATTCTGCCAGAAAAGCAAAGGTTTTCCCAAAACCGCTGATCCTGTGGTGAGCCTTCCTCCATTCCCATGAGCAGAGCTAAAATAAGACAGAAATAAGACCTCCACACGTTTTCTTTTTCTGAGAGCTCATAGGCAACCATCTATGAAGATTTCAAACATAAAAGATGGATTATTACACATGTTGAGTCATGTCAGCAAGGAAGTGAAAAGTCAATAGTAATGTTAATTGCGTTGATTTAACATATGTAAATCAATCAATGTGATACATCATATAAACGCAGTGAAGGACAAAAACATTATAATTATCTCAATAGATGCAGGAAAAAAATTGACAACATTCAACATCCATTCATGACAAAAACTTAGAGAAAAATATTCTCCAACACAATCAGGCTATATATGAAGAACCATAGCTAATATCATAAGCAGTGCAATCCAATACAAGACAAGGATGCTCACTCCAACAACTCCTAATTAACATAGTACTGGAAGTGCTAACAAGTGCAATTAGACAAGATAAATAAACATATCCAGACTGGAAAGGGAGGAGTAAGGTTATCATTACCTATAGATGATATGATCTTATATGTATAACTTTAAATTCTTTAATTTAAATTTAAATTCTCCACAAAAACAATACCTCTATTAGAATAAATAAACAAGTTCAGTAAAGTTATAGGACACAAAATCAACATGCAAAAATCAGTAGTATTTCTTTATTCCAACCATCTATTGGAAAAGAAACTTAAGAAAAATAATATTTATGATAGCATCAAAAAGAATAAAATAATAAGGACTAAATTTAACCAAGGAAGTGAAAGATCTGTGCACTGAAAAATATAAACATTGATGAAAGAAACTAAAGAAAACATGAATAAATGAAAAAGATATCTCATTTTCATAGATTGGAATATTGTTAAGGTGTGAATATTATCCAAAACAAAATACAGATTCAAAGCAATTTCTTCCAAAATGTCAATGATATTCTTCACAGAAATAGAAAATTTTCAAATCTGTGTGAAACTGCAAAAATTTCCAAATACTCAAAGTAATCTTGAGAAAGAAGAACAAAGTTAAAAGCACCATATTATCTGATTTCAAATTATATTACAAAGCTATAGTAGTGAAAACAATATGTTAATGACATAAAATAGACAAAAGAGGAACTGAACAGAATAGAGAGCCCAAGTGAACTAATTTTTGACTAGGGCACCAAGAATATACAAAGTACAAGAGAGTCATAAGAAACTATACACTATGTGATAATGAAGGGAATGCAGTCAGGAAAAAGAATGGTTTACATTTGAAAAGCAGCACAAAGGATGGAGACTTGGAACTGAAAATTGAATTTGTCAATAAATAAATCATTGGTAAATTTTAAGAGGCCTGATCCTGCTTAGCTTCAGAGATCTGGTGGAATCTGGTAGATACCATGGTGATTCAGCTACAGGCTATATGAATATACAGATGTAAAAATGTAGGCCAAAATATTTTTGCTACATAAACTGCAAAGATCAAGTGCTAATGTTATTATTAATCTCAGTGAAAAGTAGGCATTGGGCTTACTGCAGCATATAAAGATTAGACATTTCCTATTGGATTGGGGTCTACAGTGATACCACCCTGTCATCTGATCTCACTCTTCTGATCTCAGAAGCTAAGCAGCGTTAGTCATGGTTAGTACCTGTAGCAGAGACCACTTGGGAATATCGGGTGCTGTAGGATTGGAAGAGGAACCCAGCAGCCCACTCCTGAAACAATCAGCCATCAAAAAACCTGTGAATAGTAGAGAAGCACTGTCAGATATAGTCCCAGGCATGGCACAACGTCAGATACTCTTTCATTCTGTAGTACACAGGGTCACTATTTGTTGGACCAAACTCTACAGCACCTACAACAGCATCAACAATTGGATTGGTTCTGAAATGATACTTAGTTGTTCCTACTGTGACTACTTTCAGTATGTTGTAGAACAGTTTAAGGTAGAAATGGTGAAAATTAGAAGGGATCACCTAAAGATTCTGTAGAGCCTGCGAAATAAAAATGACTACCAAACCACTTATCTAGAGCCAGAGAAGAATCAGCAGTTACCACACATTACGCATAATAATTCCTCCACATGTTTGTTAGCTTGTCCTGCTGTAGGGGCTTGCATGTTACTGTGATGCTGAAAGATATGCCACAGTGACCGTAACCATACAACCTGAAAGCTATCAGTGTTTCAGATACCAGCAGGGCTACCTACAGTGGGCATGTTTTCAGCTGAGCTTTCAGACTAAGACAGACTAGGGAGAAGGACCTGGCAGCCCACTCCTGAAACAACTAGCCATTGAAAACCCTATCAATAGCAGAGAAACATTGTCATATATAGTTCTGGAAAATGAGCCCCCAAGGTTAGAAGGATTCCAAAAATGACTGGCAAAGAGTTGACTCCTCAAAGTAGAGTCAACCTTATTACAGGAATGGAGTAAAGTCCCAAGCACCTCCATTTGCTGATGTAGCATGACTCAAAATGAGAAGAAAGATGGTGGCTGAAACAGTTGTTGTTGTTGTTAGGTGCCGTTGAGTCGGTATCCAACTCATAGCGACCCTTACAGGGTTTTCAATGGCTGACTGTTTCAGGATTGCCTTGGGAGGGGATTGCCAGGTCCTTCTCCCATTTTTGCGGCACTGGGAATTGAACTCGGGACCTCAGAGACTGCAGAGCAGCACTCTACCAACTGCGCTAAATCCTAGCCCACTGAAACAGTAGGATCAAACATAAAAAAGAAAAGATCATGTGTATGGCACAGCATCCAAAGACATTTCATTCTATTTTACGTAGGTTCACTATGAGTGGGATCTGACTCAATAGCATCTAACAACAAAAACATGTGTAATCTTATACAGTAATCTATATAACAAATAAAAGCAAAATAAGGTAATTGTGATTACCATAGTAAAAATATAATAGAATTTTACTTTTTCATTTACTATAGTAACTTAAAAATTAAAATATTTCCTTGAGAAAAATATCCAAATTTCTACATTATTTACCTGGATTAGCCCAGCTGATTTAAAAGTGAAATATTCATTCAGGGAATTATTCTGTCTGAATTAAGAGTAGACATTAAGCTACCTAAAAACATTATCCATACCCACACCCATTTCTTCCATTAAAGAAGTAATAAAACTGCTACTTGGCCAACTGACTGGAAGAGATCCATATTTGTGCCTATTCCCAAAAAAGGGGATCCGACTGAATGTGCAAACTATCGGACAATATCATTAATATCACACACCAGCAAAATT
>VMDO01037541.1:0-14230 GCA_007922755.1 Pedetes capensis | reverse complement strand
AATCCGAGAAGCTGGACTTTATGAGGAAGAACGTGGCATCAAGATTGGAGGAAGACTCATTAACAACCTGCGTTATGCAGATGACACCACTTTGCTTGCTGAAAATGAAGAGGATTTAAAACATTTACTGATGAAGATCAAAGATCATAGCCTTCAATATGGGTTACGACTAAACATCAACAAAACAAAAATCCTTACGGCTGGGTCAGCATGCCACTTCACAATAAATGGAGGAAAGATTGAGGTTGTCCAAGATTTTGCTTTGCTAGGCTCTATAATCAACACCTGTGGAAGCAGCAGTCAAGAAATCAAAAGAAGCATTGCTCTAGGAAAAGCTGTGGCAAAAGATCTCTTTAGAGTATTGAAAAGCAAAGATGTCGCATTGAAGACGAAGGTGCGTCTGACTCATGCCATGGTATTTTCAGTGGCATCATGTGGTTGTGAAAGCTGGACGTTGAACAAGAGAGACAGAAAAAGAATTGATGCTTTTGAATTGTGGTGCTGGAGACGTCTATTGAATATACCATGGACTGCCAAAAGAACCAACAAATCTGTCCTAGAAGAAGTGCAACCAGAGTGCTCCTTGGAAGCAAGAATGGCCAAACTGCGTCTTACATATTTCAGACATGTAGTCAGGAGAGATCAATCCCTGGAGAAGGACATCATCTTTGGGACAGAGTGGCAGGTCAATGCAAAAGAGGAAAACCCTCCACCAGATGGATTGACATAGTGTCTGCAACAATGGGCTTAAACCTAAGTAAGATTGTTTGCCTGGTGCAGAATCTGCAAGTGTTTCGATCTGCTGTACATAGGGTCACTATGAGTTGGATTCGACTCAACATCACCTAACAACAAGTGGGTGATACTGGTGACAGAGGAGTCTGTGCATGTGTGGGGACAGGACACATTATAGGTGTTCTGTACTTTCTGCTCAATTTTGCTATAAACCTAAAAGGAAATATGTTTAAGAAAAGAAAACCCTCATGGGAAATACTTTTGTCATTTGCAACTAACTGATCTAGAAGAGAGTCAGGAAAAGGCAAATCATTTTTCCTGGCTCAAAGAGATAGGACATGATCACACTGGAACTTGAATATAGTCTTCATTGGTATCAAAACCCTTACCTACTACTTGTTGGTATGTGCCATTGAGTAGGGTCCGACTCATAGCAACCCTTGTTGTTAGGTGCCATCAAATTGATACTCGACCTAGTGACCCTACGTACAACAGGTGAAATAAAATGGTTAGTGCTTCTCTGCTATTCATGGGGTTTTCAACGGCTGATTCTTTCTTGGGAGTGGGTTGCCAGGTCCTTCTCCCAAGCCTATTCCAGGCAGTCTCATCCAAGTACTAATCAGGCCTGTCCCTGCTAGCTTCCAAGATCTGACAGGATTGGACACCACAATGGTAGGGCTATAGGCCATACCAACCCCATGTACTACAGAATGAAACACTACCCAACACTGTACCATGCCTGGGTCTATGTCAGTGCTTCTCTGCCATTCATAGGGGTTTCAATAGCTGATTGTTTTGGGAGTGGGCTCCCAGGTCCTTCTCCCATATCTACCACTAGTGAAATTAAAAGCAAAATTTAAAAATGCTAGGGTAGATAAGTATCACTATGTAAAAAGAAAGGAAAGGCTTAAATGAAATGATTTTTTGATTAGCTAGTAATGGTGATAGTAGTGTCTCACTGATTTTTCTCATAAAATCTCTAAGTGCATTAAAAAGTACATGTTGAATAGAGTGAGTTATGAAAAAACAAACAGGAAATGAAAGCTCAAATACTTTGGAGGACAAAAGTACCAAACAACATGATATGATATGAAAAAAGATGTTAGTGAAAACAAGCAAATAGATAAGTATATGTTTAGGGAGGGTTTTTTGTCTTAACTTTTAGCAAGCAATAACTGTAACTATTTAAGAGTGATTATTTTTCAGCCCTTCATAAAATATACATTTAGTTTAAAATCATATTTAGTATTCCACGGGAATGTTAAGCCTAAATCCATACCACTAAAAACAATAAACAAACAAGTACCTTGTGGCAAGTGAGAGGATATTCTTTTTGAAGGTTGAATGTAGTTCCTGTGCACTATGGTGTGTGTGTGTGCCTGCCACACCTTCTTTATCCACTTGACTATCAAAAGACTAATGGGTTGTTTCCGTATATTGACTATTGTGAATAATGCTATTGTGAACATGAAAATGTAGGTATCTTTACAAGGTGATGATTTCAGCCAGGCACTGTGGCATATGGCTATAATCCAAGTGATTTGGGATGCCAAGGCAGGAGGATCACAAGCTCCAGGTCTGAGGCAGTCTGGCAACATAATGAGACCCAATCTCAAAATTTAAAAAAAAAAGGAGCTGGGAATGGTGCTCAGTGGTGGAACACTTACCTGTTATGCACAGGGCTCTGCGTTTAGCCCCTCAATACTGCATATGGGGGAGTGATTTTATTTACTTTGGATATATACCTAGAAAGATTGCACAGTCTCAATTATTAATGATCAAACCTCCAATTGCCACTTTTCATGCCTCCAAATTTTATCTGTTAAGCCTTCATTGCATTAGAAGGTGACCTTTAATCCTCCAGCAGCTACACTTGAATTGCGCTGTAGTATCCAATGAATGTCCCTTGATTTCCTGATCTTGCTCAGTAACACTGAAGACTCTGTTAAACTTCACTCCAACCTCATACCTTCTGTTGTTCAAACAGTTCAAAAATGAGAAGCCATTTTATAAAAAGATAAGCCTGAGAGTCAAGCCCTGATACGTCATTTTTCTTTTGGATCTTGTCTTCTTCTTTTTTTTAATCTCTGTTAATGTAACATCAGTCTATGTTGTTCAGCTGGCAAAACTATCTAGACTTTCGCTACTCAAAGAGTAGTATCAAAAGCAGCTGTAGGAACAGCATGTGGAGGAAGTACAGGATCTGGGGCTCACCTTTGTTGTTGTTAGGTCTGTAGATTCGAGTCTGACTCTGACCCTATGTACAACAGAAGGAAATGCTCTCCAACACTGTGCCATGCCCAGCACTACATCAGTGCTTCTCTGCTATTCATACTGTTTTCTATGGCGATTGTTTTGGGAGCTGACTGTGAGGTCCTTCTCCCAGTTTTGTGCTGCTGGCAATCAAACCCAGGGCCTCAGAATGTGCAGAGCAAGCGCTCTACCAACTGAACATAAACCCTATCCCCCAGGTCCCACCATGGATCTACTGAGTTAGAACTCACATTTTAACAATATTTTGTGTGATTTATAGGGAGCCTAAAATTTGTAAATGATTGGTCTATAATTGGCATATCTTTTTTCATGTACACCCAAAGAATTAGTTTGTTTTCATTAGATTCTATACTTTTATGTGTTCATCAAGGAATCCAAAATCAAATTCCTTACAGAAAGTTGTGTGATAAGAATATAAAATTTCCTGCCCTGTAGTACTAGCAATCTATTTAAAAAGCATGGGAAACCCTGTTATTTTATTTTCTGCCAAAAGCCAAGTTGAGTGTTGGGGTTCACTCTGGCCTGTCAGGGTAATGGAGCTTGCCTCAACCCAGGTACTTGGGGACCCTTGGAAATAGGTAAGAGCAGGTGGTGCCAAAGAAGGACTTCGGGAGCCTTCTTGCAAACAGGAACTGAATTTATTAAGCTGCACCTACCAAGGTGAACAGAAGGGGTGTACACAAAGACTCGATGGAAGTGTCACACAATGTGTCTTCTGTCGCCTCTCACTGTTTGCCTTCTCTACTCTCCTCCTCCCCAAGGTGGAGGAAGAAGAGCCGAGAGCTCTTCATGTCTTGCTTGGAGCCTTTGCCACTTCAGAGGCCCTGGGCTTGAGACGGAGTCTTGCTTGTAGTCCTCAGATTTCTTCACTGGTAGTGCTGGAGATTGCAGGTCTCAGGAGTAGGGTGCAGGGTCAGGTCTGAAAGGGCTCGGAGAGCAAGTGAACAGGGAAGGATCAAGAACATAAGGGACAAAGGGGAAGCTAGTAGTTTTAGTGGTGGTTTATATACCTTCTATGAAGGGGGTGTGGACCCAGAAATACCCAATCAGGGAGTGGCTCATGCTGGGTGTGGCAGTTGTGTAACTAGGGATTTAAAAAAGAAAAATATTGATAGGGGGGTTAGTCACAGGCCAGGCCAATCACTGAGCTTCCTTTTCTAGTCAATCGGGTGGCTCTGTGCAGCCAATCAGATTGAAGGAAGCTACATCAGAGTTGGGCTGTTTGGGGGCCATCTTGGATCACTGGATGGGAGGGGGAGGAGTGAAATACCAGGGTGTCTGTCCCTGGTGTTCTTTCTAGGACTCTCAACTCTATGTCCCGGGTTACAAGTGGGCGGGATAAGAATAGGGTAAAACTTGGATAGGGTTCAGGCAAATCTCCACCCTGGCCCCCTCTAGGTCTTTCTTGGGGACTCCTAAATGTTTGCCACCAATTGAGAAGTTTTATATGTGAACATGAATTTTTTTCAGTATAATGATCATATGTCCTGTCTTGACCAGAGTCCTGCTTTATACCTGTTGTTCTTCCCTATTTATTAATAACATTTCTACTTCATTCTCAAAAGTGTGTTTCTCTACCGACTTTTAAAGGACATTTTACCCATATGTAATTGTAGATATGCAAGCTTAATTTTTCTCAAATCACATCTATATCAAGTCATGTCATTAAAGAACTGTATTCCTCTATTTTGGGCTGGGATTTAGCTCAGTTGGTAGAGCACCGCTCTGCCGTCTGTAAGGTCCCGAGTTCGATTCCCAGCACTGCAAACATGGAGAAGGACGTGGCATTCCACTCCCTAGTCAATCCCAAAACGATCAGCCATTGAAAACCCCATAAGGATCACTATGAGTCAGACACAACTTGATGGCACCTAACAACATTCCTCTGTTTACACATTTATATCTGTAGTAAGTAGTTCATCCCTGTAGGGATGCCTTATCAGAACTATGATTAAATAGTTTAATTTATCAAGGTCTTAAAAACAAAGGAATTCATTACTTTGCTGTTTGATTGAAATAAATAAAATTTTACTCAGATATCCTGACTTGTTGCACTTAACAGCAGCAACATTCTCAGTGACTGGTAGGAATCCATATACTTAAAGAAAGAATAGATTCTGTCAGTTTCACAAGAACAGAAAGAGATGTACAGCATAGTCCCATCAGAGTATATTGTAACTGGAAGCAGGATTCAAAACATCCATAAGAACTCAGTTATTTGTTAAGCAATAGATTTTTTTTTAACCCTTCACCACTGTAGTTACATAGCTCCTAAAATACCAATTATTTCACTCTTTATCCTAGATAATTTTTTTCGTCATTTTGGATTGTTCATAGGTTTATTCATGATTATGTACTCTACTTCCAACAAATTTTGGACATCACTTTCAGATACATTCATCTCATCCCCATTAAAAGAGAACATTTAGCCATTTAATCTCCTTCATGCCTACTTTGAAAGAAGTTTTGTTCTATAACACTTCATTTAGCAGCACCACATGGGGATATATGTTGTTTGCTCTGCACAAGGGCATCTAGCTGATAACACAAATGAAAACTAAAATTCCAGCCCATGTGCCTTTTAAGCCAAAAGCATTGACCTAGATTGCTTCCACCCAAAGTTTCTAAAGTTGGCAGACACCACGTGAGCTAACAGGAGACCTGTGATAAGCCACAAAACCCTAAGTGCAACAAGGTGAGACAAGGAGGAGACACATGTACCTTTGTAATGACCCATGCATAAGTAATAGCCTTTGTTCCCTTCCACAAGCAATGATTGGGCAGAGATTACATTAAAATGGGGCTTAGGGTTTGGAAGCATTTGGAGTCTAACCTATTTTGTACACGGTTATTTCTGGACATTCATTTAAGGCATTATTAAAAAGCTTTTGTTTTATCTTAGTTCTGCTGTATAATAATCCACATAAATCTCTCTTCAATTTTTCATGATAGTATTCAGCTTATTTCTTTTTTGCCTTAACTATTTAGGAACCTAAAAGTTAAATTTGTTTGATTCCAGCAAGTGCCCCTTAACTAAGTTACTTTTGTATCATGTTCTTCTACCTTGAATTGTATATGCTTGAGAGTATATTTTTTTCTTTTATGGTCCTACAGTTGATATACTTTTATCCCTTATATAAGCCACCTCAAATTCTCCTTGAAAAGAAACATATCTTTAGTAATAAGTTTTCCTGTAACTTAGAGCTGTGTAGACTTGGAGTGATTAAATTTTTAAAAAGTGAGATAACACTTTTTTCAAATTATAATCAAAAACAATATTCCAAAATTCTATGCAAATCCCGAGCCTAATTTAATCCTAAACACACAGAAGATAAAAGGAGATTTCTATTAAGCAAAAGAAAAGTCTCAAATTCCATATGTCTAATTCTACATAGAACAGCCACAGCCTTTAAAAATTACCTTTCACGCCTCAGCCATCCACAGAGAAACATTGGGTAAACAGATGTACCCCTGGAAATCAATACTTCTAAGGAACAGCAGAAGATATTATCAATGAAATACTAGGAATAAATAAAAGAAAAACATATCACACCTTTTACTTATTAATATTTATTTATAGGGGAAAAAAGCTACCTTACTATCTTTTTATACAGGAGAAAACATTAAATGTCGTTCAGTTTAGATTATTAGAATTATTACAGTATACAGAATTACCAATTACCTACTTAACTCAAATGAAATATGTAATCATACTCATTTGAGGATGAACATGAACTAAGTATATTTTATATGTAAATTTTATTCAAATAGCAAGATCATTGTTGTTGCAGTACTTGGGAGCTGAACCTAAGGCTTCGCACACATTGCAAGCACTCTACCACTGACTCTGGCCTTGAACTTGCAATCCTCCTATCTCTCTCTCCTGAGTCACTAGGATTACAGGTGTGCACCACTGTGCCCAATTTAATAGTTTTTAAATTTTATTTTCATTAGCTAGTAATAGAATAGGTTTGCAGTAGGAGAGATAAGAAAAACCTTATGTTTTTCTTTCCTTTTTTAAATCAAAGCTCTATCTTACTAATATTTCAAGCTTAGGAAATTAGTTATACACATAGTTATATCCTTTCAAAAAGCCATAAACATATAAGTCACATTTGCTTTGTGTTTTCTCAGAGCATCACAGTGACAGTAATCTTTTGACTAATAGCACAAATAACTTGCTCAGTCAACCTAAGACTATTGGGACTACTTCACCCCCTTTGCCACTAGCTTTGTCTTTCCTTGCTCCCTTGGCAGGATCAGCTAAGGAGCCCCACTTCCATATCCACCTACCTTCATTCTTGAACCAATGATGACCTAATCAAGGGTATATCATCAGCTTTAGTCCCAACATCTAGTGGTGAGAACTAAGTCAATTCCTAAGTCATCTGATCACATATGATGTAGGGAGGATTTTTGAATAACTGCGTATCTCGCATGTACTCATCCAGCCTACCCTCCATAAAGTTGCAGTACCATCCATCTTTCCTTATCTGGAACCACCAGTGTAGATGTAAAAAAAATGAATAAATGAGAAGTCTCCCATGGAAAATAATTCCAAATAAATTAGTTATGTATTCTACCCACAGGAGGCTTACATCCGTACCACTGTGGTGTCTGATCCTATCAGATCTCAGAAGCAGACTCGGGCCTGGTTAGTACTTGGATGGGAGACTGCCTGGAAACACCAGGTGCTGTAGGCTTGGGAGACAGACCAGGCAACCCACTCCCAAAAATCAATCAGCCATCGAAAATCCTATGAATAGCAGAGAAGCATTGAAAATAGTGTTTCACCTGTCATATGTAGGGTCACTAGGAGACTGATAACCAACTCAATTTCACCTAACAACAACAACAAAAACCCACAGGAGATGGAGCATAAATTTCTCACTCATTAAGTTGAGATATTTATGGTGACTTTCTTCTAAACAGCTGAATCCAGGAAGAGGGGACAAAAAAGGAACTTTACAATGAAGAAACCCAACAAACACTATCTCAGCCATATAGTCAAAGTCAACTTCAATGATGATAAATCATGTACAGTATGTACTTTTGATGCTACTTGAAGAACATGACACTTTACTCCTGTGGTCCTCTTCTCTAAAACCATAGCCCTGGTGTATTTATGAGAAAAAAAATCTGGCCAATCCAAAAGGAGAACAGTCTATAAAATATCTGACTGATACTCCTCAAAACTGTCAAGGCCATTAAAAACAAGTCTGAGAAACTGTCAAAGCCAAGAAGGCTAATTTGCAATCTAGTATCCTGGATGAGATTCTAGAATTAAGAAAAGACATTAGGTAAAAATCAAGGAAATCTGAATATAGTGTGAACTTTAGTTAATAATAATGTATCAGTAATGGTTCATTAATTATAACAAGTATGTCATAATGTAATATGGAGAAATGGGTATAGAGTATACAGAAGTTCTCTGCATTATCTTCAAAATCCCTTTAAATCTAAAATTACATTAAATCATAAGTTTATTTTTTAAAGCAGTTTGAAAAAAAAAGCAATATTCATTGAAACTTTGCTTTTTGCCAGGTACTGCGCTAAGAGACTTTTTTATATTATCTCACTGAATACCAAGGATGAACATTTAAAATTAGTTATGCTATTTTTATTTTATAGATGAAGATTCAGACATAAGTGTATTTCTATAGACAAAAGTCTAGGAAATCAGAAAGGAAAGATTCTAATCTAAGCCATCTAACTCAATGGCACATGCTTCTGTTTGTCATACTTACATAACTCATTAGCAGACTTTGTGTGCAAGAAGAATGCTTGTTTGGCATTTTTCAAAATGAGCTGTTGTCAGGTAAATAAGCTTAAGAGGAAGAATGAAGAAAAAAATTCATGCCCTCAATAGACAAAGTAGTTGTACTTCTAAAGCAAACTGAAGAACTAAGATTTGAAATAAAGGCAAAAGAAATTCAAAAAATGATGAATCTTGAAAAGTTGGAGAAAAGATGTTTATATCCAAAACTTTGATTCTTGAAATTCATGTAGACAAGATGAAGATAATCAAGTGTACAAAACATATTGGGTATTAAGACATACACTGTCTAATACATAAAATCAACATAATTGTGAGGAAATTACGAGGGGCCATAGACTTAAGTGCCTGAGCATGAGTTCTCATTTATTGTCTCCATTCCAGTTTCTCTTTGTTGTTTTTGTTGTTGTTAGGTCCCATTGGGCCCAGTCCAATTCATAGCAACCCTCATAGGGTTTTCAGTGGCTGATTGTTTCAGGATTGCTTCAGGAGTGGATTGCCATGTCCTTCTTCCACTTTTGCCATGCTGGGGATCGAACCTAGATCCTCAGAGACTGCAGAGCAGCACTCTACCAACTGAGCTAAACTCCAGCCCCTCAGTTTCTCTTTGTTGTTGTTGTTAGGTGCTGTCGAGTCATATATGACTGAGTCTCTCTTTAGGACTGCTTATTTCCTTAACACGGACTACAGCCCACTAAGTTGTTGTTGTTGTTGTTAGGTGCCCTCGAGTCAGGTCTGACTCATAGCAACCCTACGTACAACAGATGAAATGCTCCCCAACACTGTGCCATGCCTGGCACTATTGTCAGTGCATCTCTCCTATTCATAGAGTTTTCAGTGGTAGATTGCTTCAGGAGTGGGCTGCCAGGTCCTTCTCCCTAATCTGCAGTACCTGGTATTGCCTGGTACTCTTCCATCTAAGAGCTAACCAGGCCAACACTGCTTTGCTTCTGAGATCATTAGGATTGGATGCCAGGGTGCTATGGCTGCAAACACAGCCCACTAATGGCCTTTTTATATATCTTAACTCCTACTAGTTCATTTTTCTAGCATCCACATATTGGGCAGCACAAAGCAACATAATTCATGTCCAATGTTCCCATTTGTCATTCAGTATACACTTTTGACTTGTATATTTTCATGCTTGTCCTTCCTAAGTATGATTTACACTGGACCATGCCTCAGTTCTGATGCTGTTTCTTCATCTCCAGGAAGCTGACCCTTCTTAGGCTCTCACTAGTTTAATATTCAGTAATGCCACTTACAAAATGAGACAATGAATAAATGTGTAGTGTGTGTGTGTGTGTGTTTGTATCTTAAAGATTGATGTTGGGACTAAGTGAGATAGGGGCTTCATTTTAAAATTTCCTTATAATCGCTATGATCTAATCTGATGAGATGGGTTTTTAAATATTTGGCAAAGTTGATTAAAGTATGGAATTATACCTTAAAGCACTGAATTTTTGTCATAAAAACATGCTTTTATTCCCCAGCCTTTCAGCGTAAAAACAATGCTATTTTGTTATTGTTTTGGTTTTTGCACAATGGTTTACATATGGTATATGACTTGAAGCTCTACGTTGAGTTGTTTGCATCCAACATACCTGTAGTGCAAAATCTGTAATATTCAACTTTGGTTTACTTAAAGTAAAGCAACAGTCATTCTTCTTAATTGGAGAGTAAAGATATTATTCTCAATTTTTCTTTCCAGAATCACTCAAAAGCAACAAATAGAATTAGAAACAGAAACACAAATTCCTTTGAAAAAATCAAAAGGCATTTTTAATCTCAAACTGTGTGTTCCATAAAATATAATAAACATAAAAAAGGGACACAGACAGAGGCCGAGAGGAAATGCGCAGTGTCATAGATCTCAGACAGAGCCAACAGAATACAAGTCTCCAAAGTCGCATCCCCTAAGCACCAAAATCAATAATCCCTAATTTGGAACAAAAACAACTAAATGACCTGGACAGTTCTTTCTACTTTGGCACAACTGGAGAACAGTAATATGAACAATCCAGGAAATTGCATTGAAAAACCATGTTTGTAGGAAGTAAGATGGTAAAGATTTTAAGGGCTAACTTGTCCTTCAACAACTAACCTCAGAATAGTAGGAACGAAGTAAATACTAAAGACTGAAAATTTGACATACAAATTTGTGAAATGAGAATTTTCCTACCTTGAAGTACAAGCCTGGATCCATTCCAATAAATTGTACTCCAAAAGCAATTCAAGGATGGGTTAAACTTTTAAAAGGGTGAGAAGTACAAGATTTTCACAAGTTCTGTACTAAGGGAGAGATCTTTTCTGGAAAGCTGCACAAGAAACTTGATGGGACACCACCTTTTCACTGTTACCCATTTGTAGTTTTTGAATTCAGAAATTTAGGGCAATAAATAAAGGAATAGAAACTTTTAAAAAAATCATTTAGACATTTGTAAGGAAATCTGACAAATCTTCATCTGATCTCAAAAGCTAAGCAGGGTCAGGCCTGTTTAGTCCTTGGATAGGAGACCGCCTGGGAATACAGGATGTTTTAGGCTAGGGAGAAGTACCTGGCAGCCCACTTCTGAAAAAATCAACCATCAAAACACCTATGAATATCAGAGAAGCAGTCAGACAGTGTAGTGTTGGGCAGTGTTTCATTCAGTTCATAGGATCACTGTGAGTCAGATGCAACTCAGTGACACTGTGCTAGTGCTAGTTGATGGATTTGTTAAGTGGGTATTAGAGAAATTTACTTTAAATGCAAACATGCTGTTACTGTGTTTCTGTTGCCTTTGAATCTTTTTCTAGAATATAGTTTTAGAGTGTTTTACATTTTAGTTTTATTCAAAAAATGCTATTGAATTTCTTTTGTGCTCCCCAAGCATAGTAATACATGAAAGTGAGTATTTTATCACCACTTACTGAAATTAAACAATATCAAGAACGTATTAGTGATTTTATTTATGATATGCTGAATAACTTACACCAATGCAGAAGATTTAAGGGAAATCATTTATAATGACTTCATGAATATTCTTGAAGAAAGCTCTTCAGACATATAAGCTTGTTTTAAATTGATGTCATTTATTTTACTTTATGTTTGATATAGAAAAAAATTAACTATTTTTGACTATTGATAAAATTATTGCTATTGTTTTTATGTTGAAGCTGCCAGAAAAAATTATAATGGACTACTACGAGAAGTATAAGCCCAGAATGAGTGAGCTGGAAGCATTCAATATGGTAAATGTTAGATTTAAACATATTGTATTGGATATGTTGCTAGACTTGAATGCCATCCTATTAAATTTTATTATGGGCCAACCAATCTGTGTTGGCTTTCTCTTTCTATAGAAAAACTATTTTGGATCATTTCCTATTTCAGTACTATATTAGGTGTCAGTAATGTAATAAAGAGTGCACATGGTAGATTTCTCTTAAAGTGCATCAGAAATGCATGGAAAAAGTTTCAGAGTCCTTTGAACACATACTGTTCCCAATGAGGTTATTTCACAAGCATTCCTTTTAATGAATTGCATTCTTAGTCCTCTTTTAAAAGCTTTCTATCACATATTATTGCTTACTGGATTCTACCTCAAAATCACTTAAAGGGCATTCTTTTCCTATAATTAAAAAATCTTTTGATCTATACAGCATTTTCTGATGATATACAAAGACTATTGAAGATTTGGCCTATGTAAACTTCTGTAGATGCATTTTCTTAAACATAAATGTTAATGAAATAAAATATTTTTTAAGTACCACAATCCTATTTTATTCTTTCTTTCAGTTGAAAGTTGTTTTGGCTCCTTGTATAGAGACATTGATTCTTCTGGATCGGCTTTGCTATCTGAAGGAGAAGGTAAATTATGTTATTTTTTAAATGCAAAACAAATATCTTCATTAAATGCAGTAATGTGAGTCCTCTTATAGCAAGGATAGAGTTATTTTACACAAAACTAGTAAGAAAATTTTCCTCATATTTTCATGCTTTAAATATTCATTCCATCTCCTTTTTAATATATAAACATATGTACAAATGATGTCTTCAGAAAAACCGCTATAATGAAATTTATATTCTTTTAATTATATGGTAATTACTACACGTGGGCAATTAACACAAGGCGCCATATCTGACATATTTTATGACCAAAATTAATAAAAGCCAGAAATAAAAGATATTGTATACATATTTCATTTTGTAAGACTTTGCCTTTTAATTTACTTAGGGATTTTTGGACATAGAACACTCTTGTGGTATAGAAACATCTTTCTAATCAGTAAAGATTATCTCTGCTTTTTCACAATCTTATTTTATCTATGTTGAATAACAAAAACATTGTATTTTCAGTTATCATTAGGAAAAATATGTTTTCTGCATTCTCCTGAGCTACAGTGAAACTAAATTATTTTGAACTGTTTAAACAGAATTCGGGACTCACCCTATTTCTAATATAAGACCTTTATTTTAACAATTTAATTTTATCATCTCTGCAGTCCTTTTCAACAAGCTTTTTGAGACAAATGGATTTTAATAATTATGGCTGTGTTCTAATTCTTGTTTTTAGGGAAAAAGCAGTTTTTAGGTATTTAAATAATAATGTACTTTCCTAAGCAGGCAACTAACTCAAAATCACTGGAAAACCTTGCTTCCCAAGATGATAAGTGACAGAATCAGTTCCTATTTTAGCAGGTACTCATTTTCCTTTCCAAAACAAATTCCATTGGCCTAAGTACAACCATTGTTGTTGTTGTTGTTGTTAGGTGCCGTCAAGTCGGTATCCGACTCATAGCGACCCTCATAGGGTTTTCAATGGCAGACTGTTTCGGGATTGCCTTGGGAGTGGATCGCCAGGCCCTTCTCCCATTTTTGCGGTGCTGGGAATTGAACTCGGGACCTCAGAGACTGCAGCGCAGCACTCTACCCACTGAGCTAAATCCCAGCCCAAGTACAACCATTAGGCAAAACAATATACACAAAAATTAATTGGTCCTAATGAAATGACAGAAAACAGATAATTACTAATTTTAATATCCTAAATATCTTATTGGACTGGGGCTTAGCTCAGTTGGTAGAGTGCCACTCTACATTCTCTGATACCCTTGGTTCAGTCTTCAGCACCACAAAAATAGGCGAGTACCTGCAATCCACTACCAAAGCAATCCTGAAACAATCAGCCATTGAAAATTCTATGAGGGTCACTGTAAGTCGGACCTGACACAACAGCACCTAACAACAACAACACAGCAAATATCTTATAAAACTAACATATATATATAAATATAAACATATATATATATAAATATATATATATATTTATATATATATATTTTATTTTTTGCATTTTTTATTTGCATGTTTTTTTATTTTTTTTTATTTTTTTTATTTATTTTTATTTTTTTTATTTTATTTTTTATTAAAAAATTTTATTTATATATATTATATATATATAA
>VMDO01037540.1:0-14229 GCA_007922755.1 Pedetes capensis | reverse complement strand
TCGATTGTTCCTTGTATTAAAATGTAGTGACCATCCTTATCTCTTCTAATTAGTTTTGGAGTGAAATTTAATCTATCTGAAATTAAAATTGCCACATCTGCTTTCTTTTGTTCCCCCCCTGCTAGGTATACATTTTTCCAGCCCTTAACTCTCAGTTTATTCCCGTCTTTGTGGGTTAGATGAGTTTCTTGAATACCGCGTATTGATGGTTTGTGTTTTTTGATCCAATTAGCCAATCTCTGTCTCTTAATTGGTGAGTTAAGACCATTTACATTAATAGAGATTATTGAGGAACATTTATTGTCATTTATCCAATCATTACCTGTTACTGATTTATGATTCATGTTTGCTTTGGACCTTTCTTATGTTGGACTCATCTCAGTTAATCGCTTCTTTGATTTCCTTTGTACGGTTGTCTTGACTCCTCTGTATGTGGTATTCGATTTATTATCCTCTCCAGTGCTGGTTTGGTTGTTGCATATCGTTTAAAAGCTTCAATGTCATTAAATGTCTTACATTCCTCATCTATTATCAACGATAATTTTGCTGGATATATTAGTTTAGGCTGGAGATTGTTTTTTCTTAGTATTTGAATCACCTGTGACCATTCCTTTCTAGCTTTCAGTGTTGATATGGAAAAGTCTGCAGTAATTTTTATTGGCTGTTTTTTATAAGTAATAAGGGACTTCTGTCTTGCTGCTTGCAGGATGGCGTCTCTGGTATCTAGTGATAGAAACCAAGCTATGATGTGTCTCGAAGATGATCTATTTAAATCAGCCTTCCTGGGAGTCCTGAAAGTCTCAGTGGTGTATGTATCCATTTGCTTTGCTATCTTTGGGAAATTTTCCTTGAGGATATCATTTACTAGGTTGTGAAGGCCTCCAGTGATTCTTTCTTCTCGTTCAGGAATACCCATGATTCTTATATTCCTTCTTTTCACTCTATCAGAGTTCTCTTGGAAATCTTTTTTTAAAACTTTTATCATTGATTCCGTTTCTAGTTGCTTGTGTTTCAGCTCGTTTATGTCATCTTCTGCCTCAGAGATCCTTTGCTCTGATTCATCCATTCTTGAAGAGAAGGATTCTTTAGCCATGTTCAATTCTGATAATTTGGATTGAGTATCAAGCAAAGTGGCTTGATTTTTCATAATCATTTCTAACTGGGATGACAGAGTAGCTTCCAAATTAGAAACCTTTCTTTCAATTATCTCCAGTGTATTTTTAGTATTTGTCTTTATTTGTCTTAGCATGTTTATAACCATGACTCTGAACTCCGAGTCAGAGATCTCTAGTAATTGCGAGTCATTTGTGTTTGTATGATCTGTGAAGCCTTCAGCTCCATCCTGCCCCCTTGTGGTTTTTGTCGTTTTATTTGATTTTCCCATAGCGGGGTCTGGAAAAGAGAATCTACCAGTCCGACTCCAGGGGGGGTAAGGGTTAGGGAGGCGATAGATTCTGTTTCTCTTCTGTGGGGTAAGAAATAGGGGGGATCTGGTTATAAAAGAGGTGGAAGGAAGAGGACAGAGGTTAATAGAAATTACTGTCAAAGTTAATATTAAGGTTGTGATTTAAGGGATAAATTATTAGAACAATGACACATATATAGCTTAAGAAATAGAGGAGGAGGGTAGAAAAAGGGAAGGGAGTAAGAGAAGAAAGGAGGAAAAATAGGGAAGAAAAAGTGAAAAATAAAAAGGAAAAAAAGAAAGAAAGAAAAGAAAGAAAGGACAAAAAAGAGGCAAATCTCACATATGCTCTCTCCCAAACACTAATAAAAACACTTGAGTCGGGTGCGGTGGTGCACACCTGCAGTCCCAGCGGCTTGGGGGTGGGAGGTAGGAGGGACGCAAGCCCGATTTCTGTGCAACCCAATTAGACCCTGTCTCAAAAAGCAAAGATAAATAAATAAATAAATAAATGGGTCCTGGGGTGCAGCGTGGCAATCCAGCACCTACCAGATAAGCAGGTGCAGAGCCCTGAGTTCAAACCCCCATAGAAGGAAAGAAAAGAAGAAGAAGAAAAAAATTATAGTACTAATAAAATTAAGATAAAAATTTAAAAAAAGTAAAATACAAAGAAAAGAGAAAAAATAGAATAAAATATAAAATTCCAGACCTCACGCATAGACTCTCCCCCGTACATATAACAATTCTTGCAGTCAGGTGCAGTGAAGGACGCCTGGAATCCCTGTGACTTGCGGGATGGGGGCAGGAGGGTCTCAAGCCCAAAATCTGTGCAGCCCAACAAGAGCCTATCTCAAAAAGCAAAAAATGTATGGGCTGGGGCCACAGAGTGTCAGTCCAGCTTCCACAAAGGAAGCAGGCTCAAGACCCTGTTAACAGTAAAAACATTATCTTGAGGATGGAGTCTGAACTATTACACCCAGTTCGACCAGTTGGATTCGATAATGCAGGGTGCAATGTTCCCAATAGAGCTCAGGGTGGCAGTATTTCCACACAACCTGCAGTAACCATGGGTCTCATTGGGTCCATATAGCCAAGCTCTTCATAACAATCTGGATTTAATTGGGGCCCCAAGTGCCCAAAGAGACTGTTCCACGAAACACTCCGCGACTACTGTACTGTTCGAGAGGCAGTGGAACCTGTGGGGTCTTCCCTGAAGATCTTCCTGTCCCACGGAGATCGGGCGCCAATTCCCCAAATCAGAGATTTCCTCCCCATAGCCTTGTTGTGTGCTGCTGTCGCGCTCGGAACTTCTCCGCCAGGGGCGAGCTGCGCCGCAGAAAAGGAGCTCCCCAGCCGCGCGCCAGGGCGAGCAGTTTCCGCCGAGAAGGAGCTCCGCCAGGGGCGAGCGGTTTCCGCTGAGAAGGAGCTCCCCGGCCGCGCGCAACTTAGCCGCCTCCACAAGCCCCAGATCTCTCCGCAGCACAGTGGGGTGATTTGGGCTCACCCCTGATGTGTCTGGGATCCGGATATATGTGTGCCCAAATTTCTGTGGAGTTCGCGATTGTAGGCCTGACCCGCCACAGCAGAAGGGAGGGGAGCCGCGTCTCAGCTCTAGACGCGGATCACTGGCACCAGCTTCCCCGTTCGCTCCACGGCCGCTATGGAGGGCGTTTGTGTGCTCCCTCATGGTGACTCACCTAGGAACTGCAGACTGTGTCCCGCAGGCGTGGTGAGAGTGTGCTGCCAAGGTTGCACTCTGTGTTGGGTCGGGGCCCATGGGTGCATGTGCGCGAAATCCCCTCCAGGTCTCTGGGATTCTATCCGCTCCCTGTGTGATGGCGAAATGGCGGCGGTCCCGCTGCTGGCCACTGTGTAGCTCCTCTGAAGCCTAATCCTTGATTTCAGTGTACGCCTAGTTTCATTCTCTATCTCTTAAAATAAATTATCTCTGTTTCTATTTATTCAACTTGACTTTTAAACCCCTAATCGAGGCTTCTTATTGCTCCGGAACAGAAGGTGTGTGTTATCTGTCCGCCATCTTCACACAAGTAAAATTTTGTAAAGATCATTCAGAAATGACTGCAGCAGTATATAGACAGGAAACTACTGGAAAATCAAGTCTGATTCAGAAGAAGGTGTGGAATCAGGGATATCACTGCTGATGACAGATGGATATTAGCCAAAAGGATAGAATACAAGAAAGGATATCTATCTATATTTTATTGACTATACAAAGGCAATTGGCTGTATGGATCATAATAAATTATGGATAACATTGCCAAGAATGGGAATACCAGAGCAGTTAATTATACTCATGAGGAATCTGTACATGGACCAGGAGGGAGTTGTTTGAACAGAACAAGGAAACACTGAATGGTTTAAAGTCAAGAAAGGTGTGTGACAGGTTATATTCTTTCATCATAATTCTTCAGTGTCTATGCTTAGCAAATATTCTGAGAAGCTGGACTTTATGAAGAAGAACTCAGTATCAGGACTGAAGGAAGAATCATTAATAACCCATGTTATGCAGATGATATAACTCTGCTGAAAGTGAAAAGGATTTAAAACATTTATTGATGAAGATCAACGAACACAGCTTTCATTATGGATTGCACCTCAGCATCAACAAAACAAAAATTCTTACAACTGAGTCAGTATGCAACTTAATGATAAATGGAGAAAAGATTGAGGTTGTCCAAGATTTTGCTTTACTTGGTTCTACAATCAACAATCACAGAAGTGGCAGTCAAGAAATCAAAGGATGCGTTATATTGGGAAAAGCTGTTGTAAAAAATCTCTTTAAAGTGTTGAAAAGTAAAGATGTCACATTGAATATGAAGGTGCACCTGACTCATGCCATGGTGTTTTCAGCTGCATCATTATAGTTGTAAAAGCTGGACATTGAATAAGGGAGTCAGGACATGAATTGATGCTTTTCAATTATGGGCTAGAGACGAATACTGAATATACCATGGACTGATGAAAGAACCAAAAGCTTTGTCCTAGACGAAGTGCAACCAGAGTGCTCTTTGGAAGCAAAGATGGCTAGACTGTGTCTTACATATTTTGGACATGTAGTCAGGAAGGACCAATCCCTGGAGAAAGACATCATGCTTGGGAGAGTGGCAGGTCAAGGAAAAGAAAAAATGGAAGACCCTCAACTAGATGGATTGACACAGTGTCTGCATCAATGAGTTTAAACATAAAAAAGATTGTGTGTCCGACACACTGTGAGTTAGACCTGAATTCATGGTACATAACACCACTGCCACCACCAACATTCACTTATTTTTCACTTTTATTTTCACAAGACTAATAAAAATTTTGTGAAGGGAGGGAAATTTTTGGAGAATAAACCAATCCCATCAAATTTCAAAGTCGATGTGTCAATTCCAGCTGCCTCTGTTACAGTGTTGCAGAGCAAGCCCAGAGTGTTTTTTAAAGGCCAACTCAAGTAAGAGCTATCACTGTTAAGGTTCTGAATGCAAAAAGGAAATGTGGCAGATGAATGTGTTTCAGCAGCTGGTTTGACAAATCTGCCATGTGGCCTGTTGATAGTAGCAGTTGGACAATTGAGGTAAAAATGAGTTCGTTGAGTGAAGGACTTAGAGGACCGATATGTCCTATTACACCATTCACATCCTCATTTGCTGTATCCCATCCTCTTAGCTCTCACTCATCCCCTCACAATGATGGGCCCCTTCTGCAAGCCTTTTGGTGTTTCCTCATACGTTTCCAATGATTCGTGAACAACACAGGCCAGAAGTCTTGAGATTCCTTTCCCTGGGGAACAGCCCTTGGCCAGTGGCACATGGGAGTTGATGGATAAACATCCCAGTGAGGTAACTGAGATCTGTTGTCTTTCTCAGCTACTGTCACTGTAAGAAAAAAACCAACCCAAACAAACTTATCTAGGAATAGGTTTATTGGAAGCTCACAGTTAGAGGATCAGTCCATAATGGTGGCAGGGCAGGTATGGCAGCAGCAAGAGACAGGACCTATAGTGATGGCTTCATTGTATGGTGGGGCAGGAGGCAGAGCACTTCCCTGAACTGTGGGTCAGGTAAAAAACCTCCAAAGACCCACCCCAGTGACTACTTCTGCAAAGCTGAGTTCTGCCTCCAAAAGTTCCATGACCTCTACAAATAGCCTTGCAAGCTGAGACCAAATGTTAAAGCACATGACCTCTGGAGGAAATGTTATATTCCATCCATGGCATCTATTTTATACAGGCTCCCAGCTGTCCCTGGTGGGATTATAGCCATACTGCCCCTGATGGGAACTGGCTCAACCGGGGGGCCTTTAGTGGCTTCTTTGACTTCTCTCTCTCATTTCCCCATCCATCTGCAGATGCTTTCTATATTTCCTCACAAATAAATTGTTGTTAGGTGCCGTTGAGTCATGTCCAATTCAGGGCGACCCTCACAGGGTTTTCAGTGGCTTATTGCTTCGGGATTGCCTCGGGATTGGATTGCCACATCCTTCTCCCATTTTTGTGGTGCTGGGAATCAAACTCGGGACATCAGAGACTGCAGAGCAGCGGTATACCAACTGAGCTAAATCCCAGCCCTCACAAATAAATTACTTGTACTTAAATGCTTGAAGACGAAGGTGCGTCTGACTCATGCCATGGTATTTTCAGTAGCATCATATGGGTGTGAAAGCTGGACATTGAACAAGAGAGGCAGAAAAAGAATTGATGCTTTTGAATTGTGGTGCTGGAGACATCTACTGAATATACCATGGACTGCCAAAAGAACCAAAAAGTCTGTCCTAGAAGAAGTACAACCAGAGTGCTCCTTAGAAGCAAAAATGGCCAGACTGCGTCTTACATATTTCGGACATGTAGTCAGGAGAGAACAATCCCTGCAGAAGGACATCATGTTTGGAAGAGTGGCAGGTCAACGCAAAAGAGGAAAACCCTCCACCAGATGGACTGACACAGTGTCTGCAACAATGGGCTTAAACATAAATAAGATGGTTTGCCTGGCACAGAATCGGCAAATGTTTTGATCTGCTGTACATAGGGTCGCTATGAGTCGGACTCGACTCGATGGCACCTAACAACAATAACCAGAGGAAGTCCCATATGACCCTAATTGTGAAAAGCAAGTAGGGCCAAGAGGGGATATGGAATAGCACAAAGAACCCTGCTCCCAGTGCCCAAGTAGATGCATGGGGGCTATAAATCGTTAACTTCCAGGTGCAAATGTACAAGTAGAAAGCATTTATTTTCTGTGTGCATGCTCACACATGTACATGCATGTATGCATGTGCAAACTGGAGAACAGGGTGTGTGGTTTGTGGGGAGAGTCGGAGATAAGGATTTCTACTCTTCTATTATTAAGATTATGTCTGGGAAGAAAAAGCATGGCTTTGAGATTTGTCTCTGTGTTTGAAAAAGTGGTTGAATATTATTAATGTATTCTAGGAAGTTCTGAACAGCAACTTGAAGCTTTTATAAGCTTTCCTTTGCTTTAATATGTAAAGCAAAAATGTCTTCCCTCCAAATACTCTATTAAAAGAACATATGAAATTAATGAAACATATCATTACTTTCACAATGGCCAAATTGTAGATTTGTCACAGTACAGAGACGGAAACTCATTAAGCCATTGTGTTTCTGCTTCGTATTTTATAGTGAATTAAAAGAAAAAGAATTTTCCAAACCGACCAAACCTTCTTTTTCCCTATTGTCTCTCTGAAACTTCTTTTATAGTTCAAGCTGCAAATCATCTGAGTTATTACTCCATGCCTCTAGTGTTGGTAGAACAGAAATTAAGAATAGCCATAGCTGAAAATTAGACTCTCAATTTGGTGTTGGGAGTTTCATGGTTTATTTGAGAACTAGGAATGAGTTGACTCGTTTTTGCATCCTTCAAAAGCAGATGAGTACAACAGCATTCTTCTTTATCAGCCTGTCAAGCCCTTTCCTTCAAGGAAACTGTGAATTATTTATCCCATTGGGTTTGGGCATTTTAGCAAACATCAGCAGAGTTACAGTGTGAAGCCAAGCTGATCATTCAGTTACCCTGTACACTGCCATGAACAATGCTGCTTCTTTTGAGTGGATGCTATGAATTCAGGGAAGAAATCAAGGAAGAATGATAGGAGAAATCAAGTGTGAATCAAAGAAGAATTCATCAATTCTCTTTCCAGACTCTCTCCCTCTAACTACAAGCAAACTCTTGAAAAGAATGCAAAGCTTTTCTCATGTCTACCCAAACAAATGCTATTTTGTTGGCTTTTATTATCCATTTCTATTTCAAAAAATTATTACATAGGGACAATTTGACATGAATCATTTTTAAAGACTCACAAATGTTTTTCACTTGAAAAGATAAAGGAAACAAAATTTCCCATGGGACACTTGACAGAAAAGCATTTTTCTGGCCTTCATCATCAACTTTTATATTTCATGTGTAGGAAATGACTTGTTGAGGAAGAAATATATTTCCTTTGGCCCTTTTCCACATTCTCCTGGGTGGTTTTCAGTTATGCTTTGTATCAGTCAGAGTTCTACAGAGAAATGGAACCAATTCTACATACATAACTGGAGAGAGAAAGATTGATTTGTTTATACTTATACCTAATTATATATCTGGGCTGGGATTTAGCTCAGTTGGTAGGGTGCTGCGCTGCAGTCTCTGAGGTCCTGAGTTCAATTCCCAGCACCGCAAAAATGGGAGAAGGGCCTGGCAATCCACTCCCAAGGCAATCCCGAAACAGTCAGCCATTGAAAACCCCATGAGGATCGCTATGAGTCGATACCGACTCGACGGCACCCAACAACAACAGCAATATATATTTAGAGGGTGTCAAAAATTTATACACATTAACTACACTAAAATTGTAATAATATATACTAATAATAAAATATGAGTACAAGTCATATTGGACTTCTGCAGTTACAAGAGGTCATCCTGTATATTGCTATCATAATTCAATTCAATTTTGAAAAGTAATTCATAAGTAACACCTCTTAAAAGGTGTATGCATGAGCCAGGTGTGGTGGCATACATCTGTAATCCCAGAGACTCAGGAGGCAGAGGCAGGAGGATCGCAAGTTCGGGACCAGAGGCAGTCTGCATAATTTAGTGAGACCCTGTCTCAAAGTAAAAAGATGGGCTGGGGTACACTGAGTGGTCCAGCACTTGTGAAGAATGGAAGCACAAGGCCTTGGGTTCAACCCCCAGTATTGCAACAACAAAAAATGTGTATATATTTTTGACACCCTTGCTGTATATAAATAAAAATATAATTGGGGAGACTGGGATTTTAGAGAATGATTCACATGTTTATGAAGCTGGCAAGGCTGAAAAGTGCAGGGCAGGCTGGCAAGATTAAAACTTAGGCAGGATTTGTGTCATCATTTTGAGAAAAATTTCATCTTTGCTAGGAAATGTTAGTTTTTGCTCTGATGAACTCAAATTGATTGAATGAAGAACACACACATTATACAGGATAATCTGCTTTAAAGTAAACTGATTATAAATATTTATGTTAGTTATATCCACAAATTCCTTCACACCAACATCTGGACTGGTGGGTTAAGCAACTGGAGACCCTAACCTAGTCAAGTTGACACATAAAATTTATTGTTATAGTCCTGAAATTTTTTTTAAAAAAGCATTGCCTTCATGCTTCATATTGTATTGGAAAGAATATGGTATTCTGAGTAAGAAATACTTGAATTCAAAATCCATTCCTGCCACTTCCCAAAAGTTCTTGGACAAGTAAAACTCTGCATTACAGTTTTCTTATTTATAAAATCTTGCAGGTCAAAATATTCTTTCTATTGCAAGACACAGAAAATTCAATCCAGTCAAATGTAAGAAAACAAAAGGGAGATGTGTTGGCTCAAATGACTAAGAATTTCGGTGCTAGACTGAATTCTGGGTTTGGCTTGATTAGGGGCCACATCTTTCACAGACTCAGTCAGCATCTCATTCTTGTCTCATGTACCTTGGCTCTTCCTGGTTCCACCTTCATGTCCTCTCCCTGTGGTGGCAAGCCACTTCTAGAATCTTCCATCTACAACTTGTTAGGCTGAAGATCACTTTTTGGCTCTCTAAACCCATGCCCATATCTAACCACTCTTTCTATCTGAGGGTATGAAGTGTTTCAGCACAGCTGAAATTGGATATCTGCCTTTCTACTAGAGCTGGAAAAGTGCCCTATCCAAACAGATATACAAAGAATGATGACTGATGAATCCCCAGTCAGAAATAGGGTCCTGCTTATCCAGAAAAGGAAAATAGATGCTAGGTAGGCAAAAAAATATCCTCTCTCATGATCATTTTAACTCTTAACTCATGGGACTGGTTCGCTTAAGTTCAGTTGCTCTCCACTCAACTGGGCTGTGATTTGTCTAGGTAAGTATCTAAATACGTGTCCTCAGACATTGGACCATATTATGTTAGGACAAAAATGGGTATATATTTTAGAAAAAATATTCAGATACTAGTATGGAATTTGTTGTAGATGATGTTATCTAAAGATGACCTACATCAAGTTGGTATGTCAATTTTATGTAATCAACCTGTCAAAAGAAAATGAATAGAACTGATTGGAAGTGAAATTTTGGCCATTCAGAATGATGGTAGAGGACAATTTTTCCTTGAAATTGAAATGAAGAGAGGTCTAAGCATGGAAAAACATGAGCCATAAGGGCTCAGGGGAATTCTGAAAGAGTCTATAATCAGCTTATCATGAACAAATGAATTAAAAGCAATAAATGATTGACTCTAAGAGTAAACTTCAACACAATACTCACTCCTCTCAGCTTTTTATTTCATTATTTAGTTTTATGCCTCAACTTTCTTCCTTTTTCTCTTTCTCTCTAATTTCTTTTACAGCATTTTTCTTAACATTTCATTTGTAATAATATTATTCAGCTTATAAATGTCATCTGTGCTTGTGACTGAACTCATTTTGCTTGGGGTAACAGGAAGTGTGTGTGTGTGTGTGTGTGTGTGTGTGTGTGTGTTTGATGGTGATGGTGATGAAGTGCCTTGGAGGTACTAGAATTAGACATTCTGCAAGCAGAATCTGTTCTATTAGCATCATTCCCATTGAAGTGGGAAGAGATTTTGGGAAAAAATATTCCTAAAGTCCACTGTGGTAGATGAAGCACTCAGAAAAGCCTTAACTTGAATTGAGACCTAAGGAGGTAAGTATTATTGTTAGTGTAAAACAGTGTCAGATATTTGCAATTGCATCTAATTGCCTTTAGAAGAAAGGAAATATGGTTAGGTAGCAAACAGCAGTATTTCTTAGGAAAAGTTTTATGACAGTCACATGAATTTTTTGTCCAAGTTCTTCTGAAAACTTTTTCCAAATCATTCCATTTTATTTTTTCCTCAATTTTTGAGAGTTAAAGATATTTGCATACTCAAATGTTTTCTCTGCTGTGCCAGTAGTCTGGTGAGACAGTTGAGGGCTACTCCTGGTTCCTGGGCTGCTAGATCAGCGTTCAGTGGGTAGAGAAGGAAAGAGCACTAAAATATTGACTTGGAAAAACCCTAGAGCTTTAGGAACAAATACTTAGAAGTAGATCTTGTTTCAGTCTTCCCAGCCTTGGCAGAATTCCATGTACATGGAATTAAATTAAAATGGAATATAAATCATCTGATGAGACAGAGAAGAATGGTTCTTCAAGCAAAGAACTATGTAGGTATTATAAGAGTACTTTCTCATCTACATTTTGAATCATTAATAAGTTATGACTAATTTAAATAATTTCCCTTTAAAATATTAGTCTGTTAGCAAGCACTTCCAATATCTATATATTTTCCAAGTATCTCAATAAGACATTTGTCCATCAAAACTGTTACAGGATGCCATTCTGAACCTAAGCCATCTTGATATTGGTACCTTTCACTGGAGCAAAGCAGAGAGATGATTGTGCTGATGATAAGTGAATTTTACCTATGATCACAAGTGCCATCTAGAGAATGTTCCATATATATTAACAATTGCAATATTTGTGGAGTATTTACTAAGGACTAAGTGTTTTTGCATAAATTATTTCCATTCAATGTTTATGTCAACTCTCTGAAGTCAGCATAATTATTCCCACTTTATTGGATGAAGAAACTGAAGCTCCAATAAATGAAAGGGATCTGGCTTCTAGAGAGAATTCCATCTCAAGAACTTTTGATTCCAATGCTCATGTTTTTAACTACTTATGCTATATTCAAAAGTAGATCTTGACTAATACTTCCATTTTTCCAACATAGTTATACCCTGTTTTGGAGATGAGATAAGTAAGTCGTCACTTTAAGGCCATCCCACTCTAAGCTGTGGAGTGAGCAACAGAAATGCCTTTTCCAATTTTCCCTAAAGCCATGTCAGACAGTTTATGGGGTGTTTTAATTGCAGGTTCCTCCCTGTGTGCTGTATTGACAATTCTTTTCTGTCAGAATATCTTAGTCTTAACTTTCCAGTAATTTTTTACTTACAATAGTCTCAGTTGCTTTTTAAAACTAGATCATTTCATCTTACAAAATAAAATCAGTCTCAAGCTCAGTTCTAAGCTTGTCTTCTCCTAAGCCTTCTACTCTCACATGACCCACACTCACCCCTCACCTGGACTAACCTTGGTTGTAGATTTAGCAGCTTGAGTTGATTCAGAAGGAGGCATGATCTACTTACTTTCACTAGTAGACGATTGCTCTGAACTCTGGGTAGCTTCTTTCCAACATTTTTCTGGGTAGCTTCTTTCCAACATTAGTGAAGAGGAGAAATTGCTTATGAGGCTACAGCCTATCAGTCATGAATCTCTCTGGCTTGCTCTGGTTCCATCTGGCTCTGTTTGATATAGAGGTCATGGTTGACCAGTAGTCCTATTGTTTCATGGAATCCTATTCTTCTCTTCAGTCTCTTCTGTTTCTAAAGCCTCTCTAAGTGGCAATGAGCTGCCTCCTTTATCTTTGCCAAAGTCAATCCATATATGCCACCATCCATTTTCTGGATTGGATATCCTTGTGATTGGCCCAGGAGTCAGATAATTACTAGCCTTTGTTTCTACCCTGTCAATTTAAATTCTCCCACATAGGGAACCATAGGACCTGCTCGGATGTCTATCTGTGTTCTTTTGGGCCAAGGAAACCCAGGAAGGTGCCCTCCTTTTTCTAGGCATCTGCATGGTTCCTTCAAGCCCTGATACAATGAACTTCGCCAGCAGGCCTTGTCCTTTGAGAAACCACAGGGCAAGGCTCTTTTCTCAATAATTTTCCAAAATGTTACAGCACGCATTTCAATCCCCTCTCCTTCCCCATGGGACAGGGTCATGGCACTTACTTAAAATGATAACAGTCTAGAAACTGAGGCTTCCAAACATTTTTTCCTAAGAATGTTGTCATCAGGCTCCACCCTGGGGGAAACACCAGGGTGGCTATGCCTGTGTGCTCTGCAGCTTAAAAGCTACTCTTCATGGAGTGAGAGGCCAGTCTCGCCTTCTCCCAGCACCTCCCCTGAGAGTCACTTTTTGAGACTGTCCCTTGTCCCTTTACTCTACCCAATGAGTTTCACAAGGAAAAGAACCACTGTTTCCACAAACACTGAACTTAAATTCCAACCACACTCCCTCATTTCTCATGTTGATCAGATGGGGATGAAGGCAACCATGGGGAGAGTGGGAAGACATTAGCAAGTACTTCTCTTAGTAACCACATAGCTAGACAGCTGGCCCAGCAGATTTATTGGCGGATTTATTGGTGTCTTAGCAACTTAGACTGTGGGATAACTAGCACTTTTGCTTTCATCTTTGGGCCTTATTTTCAATTAAAAGGAAGGGAAAAAGTCCAGAATGACATCGCAGTGCACGCACATAAATTTAAAGTCTCTGAGAGTTTAAAAGAGTTTAAAAGATTTCCCAGTGAATAGCTAAGTCTGTTGGTGTCAGTCAGGAAAAACCTACTAGATATTTACCTAATAGGACACATATTTTAGGGGCCTGACACTCCTGGAGGGCACAGTACTATTTAGGAATGTGAAGGAGCCATGAGACTAAATTTAACTCAGTTTTAGTTTATTTTGTAATAATCCATGATAGCAAATGATGCTAAGGAGAAAAGCACCGGGAAAATATCCCTTATGTTACCCTTCTTGACCCATAAAGACCTTAAAGAATGTCTCTGACTCAAACAGATTTCAGCCATATTTGCTAATACTAATTTTTAAAGGATATATAAATGTGATTTCTAGTTGTAGTTAAATATGCACCTAAAATTGGTTCTTTTTCCTTAATATGTTCAACTGCAGCTTAAGTTATTGTGACCAAAGAAATGGGAGTCCTTTACTCCCATTGGCTTCTTTGCTGGATTTTCTGTATTATTAATCTAAAACTACTTACTTTCAATATATACTTGTATACAATGTATACATGTTTTGTGCATATTATAAACATGTATTGAGATATTATATGGTACTTCATTAATATGTACAATTTTTATGCTTTTATGTGTGAATTAAAATAAATTTTAAAAAATATATTTATCTTGAACTTCATGAGTCTTCATGGGTGATTTCCATCATATCTATCAAATATTATCTTCCACTATCAATTTTACTATTTTAAACTATTGTTTAAATAAAAAAATTTTATTTATTTATTTATTTATTTCCTGCCCAAAATAAATACTTTTTCTTTCTTTTGTTCAAAGGTTAATGCATTGTATACATTTCCAATGGAAATTTTGTACATTTTACTGTCCATCATTTGACAATAATCCCTTTGTGTTCTTAGTTTACAGATTTATTTTCTTCAAATGTATTATTATTCTTGGAATGCAAATTAGACTTATTGAACAAGAACATTC
>VMDO01037539.1:0-14232 GCA_007922755.1 Pedetes capensis | reverse complement strand
TTTTTTTGCCAAAAATGTTGAAGCTTAATGTAATAAAAAACTCCAGTCTAATTCCTCATGACAAAAACTGAGAATGTAGAAATAAACTCACTGATATCACAAGAAAATAATCTAAGGAATCGAGAATGTTTAGAAAACTCAGTCTTGATAACATGGGGAAGACAATTGTATGATCATTCTGGGTTAAAGATCTTAAGAAACATGGAACAAAGCAATGTATGAAGCACACTTGGAACTTGGAAAAAGAGAATAATTATGAAAGATATTTCACAGGATAATAGGAATTTGTATGTAGCCTGGATTTAGATTTTGAAAGGAAGTTGTTAATTTCTTTGAATTTGGCAATGAATAGTTAACTATGTGACAGAATGTCTCAATTCTAGTGGATGATTTCTGAGATCTCTAAAGGTCAATAGTCCTGTCTATGATTTACTTTGAAAAGGTTCGGCAAAATCTTACACATAAGTATACAGATATACCCACATAAATCAATACCTGGAAATGCTGCAACATGTTGATAGTTTTGGATATAGTTTAGAAAATGATGAATATTCTGTACTGGGCTCATGATTGATTCTGATTGTTAGATTATGTGATAACATTTTTAGTAAGATTAATATTAAAACTAGATTAACTTTTTAGTGTTTAGAGAAATCATAGAGCTATGTCATCATATACAAATTTGTTGTCAGGTGCTGTCTAGTCAAGTCTGACTCACAGCAACCCTATGTACAGCAGATTAAAACATTCCCCAATTCTGTGCCAGGCACATGATCTTATTTATGTTTAAGCCCATTGTTCCAGACACTGTGTTGATAATACATCTAGTAGAGGGTGTTCCTTTTTTTCATTGACCTGCCATTTGTCCAAACATGATGTCTTTCTCCAGGGATTGATCTCTCCTGACTACATGTCCAAAATATATAAGACGCAGTCTAGCCATCCTTACTTTCAAGGAGCACTCTGGTTGTACTTCCTCTAGGACAGATCTGTTGGTACTTTTGGCAGTCCATGGTATATCCAATAGTCGTATCCAGCACCATAACTCAAAAGCATCAATTCTTTTCCTGTCTCCCTTGTTCAATGTGCAATTTTCACAACCATATGATGCAACTGAAAATACCATGGCATGAGTTTGGTGCACCTTCGTCTTCAGTGTGACATCTTTACTTTCAACACTTTAAAGAGATCTTTTGCCACAGCTTTTCCAAAGCAATGCGTCTTTTGATCTGCTGACTGCTGCTTCCACAGGTGTTGATTATAGAATTGGTAGATGACCAACCATTTCAAGAGGAACCAATGGTATTGAGGGATGAAGTGGAAGCTGCCTTGAGAGAAGTGGCAAAACACCAGGCTCCAGGAATTGATGGAATACCAATAGGGATGTTTCAACAAACAGATTCAGTGCTGGAGGTGTTAACATGTTTACGCCAACAGATTTGGAAAATAGCTACTGGGGAACTGACTGGAAGAGATCCATATTTGTGCCTATTCCCAAAATAGGGGATCCAACTGAATGTAGAAACTATAGTACAATATCATTAATATCACACACAAGCAAACTTTTATTAAAGATCATTCAAAAGTGACTGCAGCAGTATGTAGAAACTTAAGAAACATTATAAACTCTGTTTTCTCTATGATGAGAAGGTGGCAAAAAGTAAGTTAGACCATAGACCCAGGCACAGAATATTTCACTTAAACTGCTGATTTTAGGTCAGAAAGCAGAGAAAAGAAGCTGATAAAGTGGTTTTCAGGTATTAAATGACCTGTTTGTTCAGCTGTAAGTCCTGACTATGGATTTCATTCACCATTAGTATCACCATGAACAGGTAACCTGATCAATCTAAGCTGGATACTTTCATAGTCCCCAGGTTACTTTCTCTGGGAGATAATAAGATGAAGGACAGAGGCATCCAAACTCCACACAAGCCCTGACCACTGCTCTACCTTATTTTCACTATGTCCTTATTTACTCCCAATTCGATGTTATCAAGGAGTTCTTATACTATGTACTTTCATTGCACTTCACCCATTTTATAACTAGTCACACTTCATGGCTCAGGGAAAAGTCCATTTGCCCTTAAAGTATGATTAATGACCACTCCCTCATGGATCAATATTATATCTCCAGACTCAATACCAACTGGACACTAAGGTTGGCACCTATTTTCACTAAGACTTGAAGAGTCAGATATACTTTCACTAAGACTTGAAGAGTTAGAGATACAATGGAGGAACTTATATGTCCTTTGAGACACAGGCATTGCTCGTAGAGTCTTATTCCACAATAGTAGGATGAATCAGTGAGAAGGCAAATGGACACCTGGCAGTTGTACTGAGACAAGGAAATGAATCAGAGATGGACAGGAGGCTAGGCATTCTCACCTGGTTGCAGACTCGCTTGTACTTGAGCCCTGGCTTATTCAGAATCTTTTCCAGCTGCCTGCGGTTAAAGTTGGACACCCCGATGGACTTGGCCAATCCTGCATCCTTACACTTTTCCATGGCCTGTGAAGAGGCATTTGTACAATTGGCTAAATCAATATAAATACAAGGTTGAACTCTTTAAGTGAACACTGTCATGGCTTGGGAATATGACTCAGTGCTAGACCACTTGCCTAGCACACACATGGCCCTGGGTCCAATTCCTAGCACCACAAAACAAACAAACATACCCAAAACTCCATTGCCTAGAAATAACAAGGAATCTCACTGGAAGTGATGATGAAGACAAAATGGAATGAGGTGTGGTGGCATATGCTTGTGATCCCATCACTCATGGGGCTAAGCCAGGGGGATTGTGAGCTCTGGGCTAGCCTGAGGAACATAGAAGTCCTATAGCAGTCTGAGCCACCCTTTCTCAAAAAATAAGGAAACAAATAAACCAGTAAAGAAAAAGAAGATGCTAACACTCAGAAAAGGAATTCCGGTGTCCTTGCCAGGGAACCAGAAACTTTATAATCTGATGGCAAAAAAAAAAAAAAAATACACCTGTTTGTGTAGTTCTCAGTTCTTCTCCTCCATGCCTCTCTGACATTTTGGTAATGCCTTCCTCCCAAGCACCCAACCTAAACACCTTTGCAAATATTATGGATAGCTAGACCCAAAAGCCCATATCCCATATTCTCATGAGGAAGCATGACCTGACTCTCCCTCCCCATCCACTTCTGTGAAGTGCTCACCTCCCACGTGGCACAGAGATCCACTGTGTCAAACAGTGGCTTTCCATGTTCATCTACTGGAAGAAGGTCCTCTCCTGGCTGGAGCAGAAGCAGTGATTACAGCAGTGCCACCACATACATGTGTCTCAGCCACAGAAATGCTATTAGATGTATTTACAGAATGGGACGCTGAACATCCCTGAAGCAAGTGGAACACCACCGCACACAATTGTGTTTACAAAGTAGTTCACAGATGGAGTTGTAAGAGTAGATTTAGGAGCTTGGCCTGTTCTATTCTCCTACATGAACTATGTAGATTATTAAATAATATTTTCACATGGCTGTAGGAGGTCTTCTAGTTGACTTATATTGCTTGGCCTGCTCCTAACTTTTGTTGGAGGAAATGTCTCTCTTTCACTGGGTAATTCAGTAGTGAAGTGGCTTTGTCCTCCAGCATTCATGGGTTTCAGTCTTGACCCAGGCTAAATAACTGGTATTCTTTAACTAACTGAATTGATGTGGATACAGGGCTGGTATGTGAACCAAAAATTGGCAATCAACATCATTGCAGGACCAATTGTGATGACTGAAGATGCAGAGAACCTATTAAGTGCTGATGACCATGAAGCTTACTTGAACTGTCCCAGGGCCACACTTGTGACCAATAGAGAAAGCTTGGGGCATAACCCAAGAGAATCTCTGGGGATGCAGATGTGGGAACAGGGAGAGTCCTGAACATTACTTCTCATCTGTAAATCTAGGCATTGCTGGGACTGCCCATTGCACAATCCCATAAAATCTTTTGTATAATATACCTCCAGTATTTTGTATAATATATAAATTAAGTTTATATAAATTTGTACTAGAAGCTTAACTCACATATCCTTGAAAATAATGGCAATCCCCACAGACAAGCTTAATTAGGTTTCATAATACACATTGCCTACCTTCAATGACTGGGTTATGAATAAGATAGAGGTCAACATAGTCCAGTTGAAGTTTTTCCAGTGATTTTACCAAGCTGGATCAGACCAGCTCTGGTCTTCAGCAAGTACACCAAAGATACAGAGATTAAAGAATGAAAGTTATGCTGGATTACTAAATTACCCAGATTTGGTTGAGTTTTTCATCTAAGATAGACACATTTTTTTCCCTTTACAAATAAATGTTGAGTTACAGAGTAACAAGGCTTTTGCTAGTTCCATTGTGCAACTATTACATCATTTTTGGTTACAGTTTCATCAACTTACATAATTTTTGTAGCCCTTTGATTAATATGTTGTAAAAATCATATACAATTATGGATTATTTTCTGCTATTTTCCCCATATATTCATGTAGTTGCAACATGTAATTTGAGATCATCCTCTCACCCTTATCCCTCTACATTATTTCCCCTCCTCATCCCCCCTTCAACAACCTTCGCTCCCCCTACTGGCCCCCTCCCCCTTCTTTCTACTCTCCTTATATTTTCCCTGCTTAGATAAACCTGATTTTTCATTTTATATATCTACGTATACATAGGTCATTTTTTCTTCCTTTAAGTTAGATTTAGCTCCCAGATATGAGTAAGAATTTATGATATTTCTCTTTGGGGGCCTGGGTCCATTCACTTAAGATGATAAGCCATTGTACCACAGGGACATCTGCATTTGCATATTTAATGCAGCACTCTTCACAATCACTAGAGTATGGAACCAACCAAGACGTCCATCAACAGAGGAATGGATAAAAACAAATTGAGGTATATATACTTGATGAAATACTACTCAGCAATGAAAAAGAAGGAAATAATGTCATTTGCAGCAAAGTGGACGGAACTAGACACAATTTTATACTAGATAGAAACTAGTGATCATGAGGAAAATACTCCCATCAGCCTTCAGTTTCCTTGTTCTGACCTATCTATGTGAACTCAGTTGTATGTTTTGTGGGTGTTAGTCAATCTATTGAACAATGGAAAGAAATTACTCAAAAGGTAAAATATTTAGCAAGTGATAATAATGTTAAATTGCTAAATTTTGTCATAGAGATTGTTGTTATTGTTAGGTGCTGTCAACTTGGGTGCGCTGTATAGCAACCCTATATACAACCGAATGAAAGACTCCCTGACACAGTGCCATGCCCAACAATATTGTCAGTGCTTCTCTACTATTTATAGAGTTTTCAATGGCAGACTGTTTCAGGAGTGGATTGAGAGGTCCTTCTCCCTATCATAGAGATTATAAAGCTATTGTTTCTCTAACTATTTCATCCATTCCTATTATTGGAGAAAGACTGTTGTTGTTGTTGTTGTTGTTGTTGTTGTTGTTGTTGTTGTTGTTAGGTGCTGTCCAGTGGAGTCCAACTCATAGCAACCCGATGTACAGTAGACTGAAACACTCCCCAATTCTGTGCTAGCACATGATCTTCTTTATGTCAAAGCCCATTGTTGCAGACACTGTGTCAATCCATCTGGCAGAGGGTTTTCCTTTTTTTCATTGACCTGCCACTCTCCCAAACATTATGTCTTTTTCCAGGAATTGTTCTCTCCTGACTACATGTCCAAAATGTTAAAACACAGTCTAGATATCCTTGCTTCCAAGGAGCACTCTGGTTGCACTTCCTCTAGGACAGATCTGTTGGTTCTTTTGGCAGTCCATGGTATATTCAGTAGTCGTATCCAGCACCATAATTCAAAAGCATTAATTCTTCTCCTGTCTCTCTTGTTCAGTGTCCAACTTCCACCACCATATGATGTGATGTGACTGAAAATACCATGGCATGAGTCAAGTGCACCTTCATCTTCCATGTGACATCTTTACTTTTCAAAGAGCTCTTTTGCCACATTTTTCCCAAAGCAATGCATTGTTTGATTTTTTGACTGTTGCTTTCATAGGTGTTGATTATACAGCCAAGTAAAGCAAAATCATGGACAAGCTCAATCTTTTCTCCATTCATTGTGAAGTTGCATACTGACCCAGTCATAAGGATATTTATTTTGTTGATGTTTAGTCACAGTCCATACTGAAGGCTATGTTCTTTGATCTTCATCAGTAAATGTTTTAAATCCTCTTCATTTTCAGCAAGCAGAGTTGTGTCACCTGACTAACACAGGTTATTAATGAATCTTCCTCCAATCCTGATGCCACGTTCTTCCTCATAAAGTCCAGCTTCTTGGATTATTTGCTCAGTATGTAAATTGAAGAGATATGGTGAAACGATACAGCCCTGACACACCCCTTTCTCAACTTTAAACTAGGCAGTGTTTCCTTGTTCTATTGAAACAACTGCCTCCTGGTTCATATATAGATTCCTCATGAATACAATTAGGTGTTCTGGTATTCCCATTTTCTGAAGTGTTAAGTGTAATTTGTTATGATCCACTCAGTCAAATGCCTTTGCATAGTCAATAAAACACAGGTAGACATCTTTCTCATATTCTCTGCTTTCAGCTAATATCCACCTGAAATAAGCAATGATGTCCCTAGTTCCCCACCCTCTTCTGAATCCCACTTGATTTTCTGGTAATTCCCTGTCTATATACTGTTATAGTCGCTTTTGAATGATCTTTAGTAAAATTTTGCTTGTATGTGATATTAATGATATTGTCCGATAGTTTGCACATTCAGTTGGATCCCTTTTTTTGGGAATAGGCACAAATATGGATCTCTTCCAGTCAGTTCACCAGTAGCTATTTTACAAATCTGTTGGCATAAACATGTTAACATCTCCAGTGCTGCATCTGATTGTTGAAACATCTCTATTCATATCCCTTCAATTCCTGGAGCCTGTGTTTCACCAGTTCTTTCAAGGTGGCCTCTACTTTGTCCTTCACTACCATTGGTTCTTCTTCATATGCAACCTCTTGAAATGGTTGGTCATCTACCAATTCTTTTCTTGTATAATGGCTCTGTGTATTCTTTCCATCTTCTTTTGATGTTTCCTGCATCATTTAATATTTTCCCTATAGAGTCTTTCACTGTTGCCTGTGGAGGATTGAATTTTTTCCTGCAATTCTTTAAGCCTGAGAAACACAGAGCATGTTCTTCCCTTTTGGTTTTCTGTCTTCAGCTCTTTGCACGTGTCATTATAATATTTGTTTTTGTATTTTAGAGCTGCCTTTTGAAATCTTCTGTTTAGTTCCTAAACTTCATCATGTCTTCCTTTTACTCTAGCTGCTTGACATTCAAGGGTATGTTCCAGGGTCTCTTTTGACATGTAATTTGGTCTTTTCTTTTTTTCTTGTCTTTTTAATAACCTTTTGCTTTCTTCACGAATGAAAGCTTTTATGTCCTGCCACAACTCATCTAGTCTCCTATCATTTGTGTCTAATGCATTAAACTTGTTCTTAAGGTACTCTCTGAACTTAGGTGGGATATACTCAGGATCATACTTTGGCTCTCATACATTTGTTCTAATTTTCTTCAGTCTCAGTTTAAACTTGCATATGAAAAGTTGATGGTCTGATCCACAGTCAGCACCTGGTCTTGGTTTGACATATGTACAGAGCTTTTCTATCGTCTCTTTCCACATATGTAGTCAGTTTGATTCCTGTATGTTCCATCTGGTGAAGTCCATGTGTATAGTCTCCATTTATGATGTTGAAAAAATGTATTTTCAATGAAAAGGTCATTGGTCTGACGAAATTCTATCATGCAATCTCCAGCTTCATGTCTGTCACCAAGACCATATTTTCCAACTACTGAGCCATCTTGTTTGTTTCCAACCTTTGCATTCTGGTCACTGGTGATTATCAGTATGTCTTGATTTCATGTTTTATCTATTTCAGATTGCAGAAGCTGATAGAAGTCGTCCCTTTCTTCATTTGTGGGCTTAGTGGTGGGTGTATAAATTTGAATGATAGTCATATTAACTGGCCCTCCTTGTAGGTGTATGGATATTATTCTATCACTGACAACATTGTATTTCAGGACAGATCTTGAGATGTCACTTTTGATGATGAATGCAACCCTATTTCTCTTTAATTTGTCATTTCCAGCATAGTAAGCCATATTGTTATTTGACTCAAAATGGCCCATGTCGGGCCATTTTAGTTCACTGATGCCTAGAATGTCAATGTTTATGCGCTCCATTTCTCTTTTAATGATTTCTAATTTTCCTAGATTCATACTGTGTACATTCCATGTTCCAGTTGTTAATGGATGTTTACAGTTGTTTTTCCTCATTTTTAGTCATGCCACATCAGCAAATTGAGGTCCCTGGGGCTTTACTCCATTTCCATCATCAGTTTGCCACACCATCAGTTTGCTGCACTGTGGGGGCTTGCTTGTTGCAATGAGACTAAAAGCTATGCCACCAGTATCTCAGAGACCACCAGGGTCACGCATGGTGGAAAAGTTTCAGTTGAGCTTCCAGACTAAGACAGACTAGGGAGTAGGCACTGGCAAACCACTTCCAAAACAACTAGCCATTGAAAACCCTATGAATAGCAAAGAAACACTGCCAGATATAGTGCCAGAAAATGAGCCCCTCACTGGTTGGAAGGCACTCAAAAGACTACTGGGGAATAGTTGCATCCTCAAAGTAGAGTCTACCTTGATGATGGGAAAAATTAGCATCCCTTTATTTACATAGCTGGAAAAATCACTTTTTTTTATATTTTAATATGTGCTTGACACAAATCAACATACATTACTATTCTTCCTTAATATGCAATATTTCACTCAATCTGTTCTCTGATAGTTAAAAAGGCAAAAGTGATATTCTAAATAGTAAGAAATTTCAGAAAGTCATCCAGAATATTTGGATAATCATAGTTTCATATTCCTATCTGATTATACAAACACTAAATCACACTGCTTTGAGTTGAGGCTCAAAAAAGGAAAGGGTCTTTAAAGTTATAAATTTGTAGACAGTATGTAGGAAATCACAATCTTTCTGTTTTTGTGATACTGCATCTTCTATGTGAATTTTATGTGAATAACAGTTGTATCAACAAGCATATTTTACAAACTCCTTACAGAGTAACAATTTTTGCCTCCTTCCATGACTTGCACATTGAATGCATAATACCTGTGAAGTGAGGAATATGTCTTCTCTCTTCACAGTACCATCTTCAATCTTGCTTCTAATAGCCTTCCCAACCTCCTTTTCTACTTGGTACAGATAAGCAGTATCAATGTGGTGGAACCCAGCATTTATAGCTAACTTTATACCCTCCAATGCTTTACTCTTAGGAACCTAGAAGAACAAACAAGAATAGTATTTGGAGATATGTGTTATGAGAGAGATCTCACAGTACACCTGTCACTGGAAGGCGAGGTCTATAAGTAATAACCCTACCCAAATCTTGGAGTTAAGCCTTGATAAATGGAAAAAAGTTTATTTACAATTGTGGTCCCAACTGTAAATGAACCCATTTTCCTTTATCAATGCCTATCTCCTGGTTTGAGGGTAAAGCAGCAAGACCTGGTAACAGTTTTTGAGGACCCCAGCCCGGATGACACCTTGTTGCAACCAGACCCCCACAGGTGGAACACAGAAGGATTCCCAGCAGCTACTGGCATCCCAAGATTTTCCCCATTTCCCAGAGCAGCAGTGTTGGCTGCCTGTAAATGCATATTGGTTAAGGGAAAAAGCATTTGGGGTTTTTTGTTTGTTTGTGGTACTGGAGAGTTGAAACCAGGGCCTCACACATGCTTTTTGCAAGCACTCAACCACTGGGCTGTACTTCTAGCCCATTTTTTTTTCCCTTGTATTTTGAGACAGGGTCTTGGTAGGTTATACAGGTTGCCTCTGACCTCAAACTCACAATCCACCTGTCTCTTTCTCCTGAGTCACTAGGATTAAAGGCATGCACCACCACATCCAACTAGGGCATTTGATTTTTGACCTAGTCTTATTTTAAAGAGCACATTGTTGTTTTGTCTTCTTATTTGGAAAATTCCTTGTGACCTCTCAGGATCTGAGCCTTACTTTGTTCTATGTGTTTCAATTTCACCTCTTGAAGAGGTTTTAAGATAAGTCAGGTAAATTCAGACATTCTGTCATTTTGCAGTGCTCTTTTGGCCATTTGATATAATGTAGGATGAAGATTCCATATCTAGAGTTTAAATGGCCATTCAATTCTGCAACAGGAAATTTCTGATTCTATCTCTTATCATGGGATAAAGATAAAGTCTATAGAAAATGGTATCTTTAGGTGTATTAAATATATACAGAGTGATAAATAAATATATGCATGTTTATATTTTAAAAAAATTATTATAGTAAAAGATACATTGCCATTATCTCCATTCAAAACGCTACCTCCTGGTTTTGAACATACATGTTCCATTATTTTGCCACTTTCTTTTTTTATTGGAAATTTTTAATGTACAACTTAATGTGTCTCATTCTGACATGCATTTCATTATGACATTTCCATATATGTGTTTCATTGTACATTGCACATAGAAGTTCCCCCTTACCCTCTTGTGCACCTCCTCCCCCATTCCACCCCCAACACACACACCAAAGGTCTCTCCTCCACTTTATTTTGCCACTTTCTGAAGCAGTGCTGGAAGTCCTCTTTCATGAGTGTCTTTAGTTGCATTGTTGTGGCCATCTTGATGTCCTGGATGATTCAAAATGTTTACTTTTCATGGTCACTTTGACTTTGGAGAAGAGCCAGAAGTTGCATGGTTCCAGATCCAGCAAATAAGGTGGATGAGAACACATCATAATGTTTTTGTTAGAAATTGCCATACCAGAAGTGATGTATGATATGTAAGGTTGTCATGAGGGAGGATGAAACTAGAGACACTCACAAAAGAGGACTTCCAGAACCACATCAGAAAGTGGCCAGAATGATGGGACATGTGTGTTCAAATCCAGGGAGAGTATTTTCAGGTGGGTTATTGGCAATGTGTCTTTTAGTGTAACAATTTTCTTGATATAAACATTCACCATGTTTTCTGATCACACTTCATATTTCATAGAACACTAGTACATAAAAACACAGGTGTTTTTATGAATTGGAGAGTGTTTCATTCTATTGTACACAGGGTCACTATGAGTCAGACCCAGCCCAACGGCACCTAACAACAACAATGGTAATAATCTTAAAAGGAAATATTTTAGAGGAATAAGTGTCTGACAATAAAGATTTTACCTAAAGTACAGTTTTACCTAATATGGGCTAATGATAAACGATAAGCAAAGAGTTTTAAGAGGATTGAGAGTAAATACCCTAGAGCCTATTATTTGTATAAGAATGATTTATTTGTGATTTAAGTTATAAAATAGCCATTGCATAATTTTTGTTGTAAACTTTTAGCCTATCATTTATAAAACTAATTGACCTAGACAGCATGTGGATTTATATAGATTTTATATACATACTTACACACATACCTTTTATATTTATATAAAACAGCATTCATTAAATCACTAGTAGAAGTTTTGTTGTTGTTGTTGTTGTTAGGTGCCATGGAGTCGGTATCCAACTCATAGCAACCCTCATAGGGTTTTCAATGGCTGACTATTTTGGGATTGCCTTGGGAGTGGATTGCCAGGCCCTTCTCCCATTTTTGTGGTGCTGGGAATTGAACTCGAGACCTCAGAGACTGCAGCACAGTGCTCTACCAACTGAGCTAAATCCCAGCCCCAGAAGTTTTGTTAAGTTGCTGAAAAATTTGGTTGACTATTCAGATAATATGGTATAAAAGTATTATTTTGTCTTATAAAATCTGATCATATATTTTATTGCATTTCACCATATATTCCCAAATCTAATCCACATCCTCTCAACAGTTTCAGAGGACTACAAAATCTGATGTGGATAAAAATATGTTGAAAGGGTGCAAATTAGATTTGAGAATATATGATTTTTTAATCTCTCTCCAAATTTAATTAATGACTCTATTTCCAAATTTCATTTGTGAAGAACAAGAATCTATTAAGATTTTTTTAAAGTAGATACCATGGTACAATACCTAGTTTCCTTATGGAATTTCTCAAAATATGTTTGATAACAATTATGAATTGAATTTTACATTCATTTTTTAAGTACTTCAGGGGAACAGAAAATAAGGGGACATAAACTATGTTCTATGTTAATCAAAATGCATTATTTTAATACATGTGAAAATCTAGTGCATAAAATATCCATATATAGTTAATTTGTGACATTTTCTTGACATATATGGAGGTTGCCAACCCCAAATATACTAAGATGTATAAAAAGTCTTAATGCAAAAAGATAGAGAATTAAAATTCTTCTAAATGAGGTACATTAAAATCCTCTTATTATTTTCTTTCTGTGGGTCTCTTCCAGGATTACTTTTATGTGTAGAGACATTACATATGAAATTTTATTATGGCTGTTATACTTTAAAAAATCATGGATATATCTGTTGTCAAAGATCTTTATGCTAAGTTATGACTAAATATTTCCTTTTTATGATGAGATTACAAAAGATGCCAACTTTATAAACAATAACATTCAGGATTTGAATAAGCTTTTATATTACTCTGTGTGTAATAGACAAAAGGATTGTATTGTTACATCTTACCAAGAAGAGAGATGACGGATATTTTACATTTGAGAGGTGATTAAATTACCAGTGTATGATTTAGTGGATTGCTTAGGGAAATTTTTAAACTGCTTTTCTTAGACAAATTTAAATTGTAAGTTTAGGCGATAATAGGATCAAAGTAACAGACTGTATCTATGTGTGAGGACAGATTTGCAAGGATTCTTGATTTGCAAGGGCCTTGTACTATATAAGAAGGTGAAATATATATCTATTTGGAAATGTTGAGGTAGGTTATTTTTACCACTAAGATGATGAAGTTGCTACTCAACATTAATTGATTGCTGATGGATAATATCCTTTGTTTTGTTATAAACAATGTTATGAAGTTAGATATTCTTATATCTGTTATGTATAAACATAATTGTTCTTAGGTGCCATTAAGTCAGGTCCAATTCATAACAACCCTCATAGTGTTTTCTATGCCTGTTTTTTTTTTTTTTCTTCTTTTTAGGGATTGTTTTGGGAGTGAGTTGCTAGGTCTTTCTTCTGTTTTTGCCATGGTGGGAATAGAACCCAGGTCCTCAGCATGCACAGAGCAGCATTCTACCAACTAAGCTAAACCCAAGTCTCATAGACAAAGTTATAAATACTTACAAAATTATTAAGTTAGAACCAGTATTGTTCCCAATAAGTAATGCTAAATTTAGAGTCTATGTTCCTTCGATCATTGGGTCAGTTTTTATGTTGTGAAATATATAACAGGAATTTTTTATGATACATGTAGTATAATACTGCATAACCATCTATTATTGATGTTATATATGATGTAATAATATGTCCATGAGTTTCTGGCAGATGCAAAACAGTGGAAAATCATAAGAAATTTTGTTTGCATTGTTTTATGGTTTTAAGATATATTTTTATAAAAACATACATAGTATTTAATATGGCAGACTAATTTCCATGTTGTTAAATAACATTGGTTAAAAAGATTTGGAAGCAAAAACCTCAGAGCTTTACACCCCAGATATGTAATGCTTATAATGAATATGCAATAATTATATCATAAGTGGCATCCATAATTTTTTGGAGTATAGATATGAGTTTAGATAAATATTAATATAATCAACAAATATTTGTTGTGATTGTTGGGTGCTGTCCAGTCAGTGTTTGACTCATAGTGAAACATTATTGTCATGCTTCTCTGCTATTAATAGGGTTTTCAATGGCTGATTGTTTTGGGGGAGTGGGTTACCTGATGCATCTCCCAAGCCTATAGCACCTGTTGTTCCCAGGAGGTCTCCTATCCAATTGCTAACCAGGTCCAACCCTCCTTAGTTTCCAAGATCTGATGGGATCAGACATCACAGTGGTATGGCTACAGGCAACAAATATTTAGAAATCACCAAATAAGGGTGTACACTAAATTTAGACATGAACTAGTATCTAAATAGTATATAGTTATTTAAGACATTATGTGAACTTTTTATTTTCCTTTTTGTTTTATTTTGTTTTGTTTTTTGAAACAGGGTCTTGCTATGTAGCTCATGCTGACCTGGACTCACTATGTAGACAAGGCTGGCCTTGAACTCACATCAAAAATTCCTA